>JANZLB010000019.1:36716201-36727440 GCA_026167865.1 Notarius quadriscutis
GCAAAATTGGCAACAATCTGTGTTGGAGTCTGCCTGTGTTTTTAAAAAAAAAAAATTTCCCCCATGAGGTTTTGCTTCATGGAACAAAATATCCCGTGCACTGGCTGTCAAAGAACCCTGTTTATCATTATCTGATCATCTAATTATTGCGCTTCATCGATAGCCATTTCAAATCAGTTTAATTCGACGCCTTTCTACATTTTAATGAAATTACAAGAAACTTCAAGTGCTCCAGTAAACAGAGTGAGAAGGGGTTGAGCTGGTAAGGTTCACAAAAAAAACACCCAGTTGTTGGTGGCATTTAAAATGTAGCACAAGTATATTATTGAGTAAACTGTGGAGTGCAGGACCCTACATGTACAGTGTTTTTTTTTTTTTTGGTTTTGTTTTTATATACTGTATATATATTTAAAAAAAAAAAAAGTCAAATAATTTCACGTTTCATGATGGGTCATGCGGTGCAACCTTGTGCTGGATTTCTTTGTAATGCAAACAAATATCACCCCAGTGACTGCGGACCAGTTGTTCTGTGGCATGCATTTTGATCTCCCACCTTCTGCTGCCTGCAGATTTTGATTGAACGGCAGAGGAAATGAAGAAATAGTCTGATGCCACGCATGTTGTTTCTTCTGAACTGATGCTCAGCATGATAAGTACTTTGCTGGATGCAAAGGGACATTTCAAGTCAGTCGCACCTTGCTAACATCACAAGGTTCTGCTTTTCAGCCCTTCTTGTGAACTTGCACAAAGGGAGATTCCTGGCTGGTTGTGTTATTACTCAACTGCGTGGCGTCGTGCGTCACAGGTTGTTATTACACCCCCCCACCCCTTTCCACTCGTTGGGGTGTCTGCAAGCTGCTGCTGGCATTAAGAGACGCACTTTTTTCGACGTTTTTATCCCCCCCGCCGTATCGAGGGGTGTGTCGGGGTGTGTGTGTGTGTGTGTGTGTGTGAGAGAGAGATCAGATCAGTGCTATAAGCAGTGCACTAGCCATCTGTCCCTTTTCCTCAAGCGGCCAAAGTGTGTGCCATGATCTCAGGCTGTAACTCAATGTGTCTATACCACGTTTTCACTGTGTCTTCTTTCTCTCGACCGTGTCTTGTCCTCAGTCATTTGTGCCGTGTTGAAAGTTTGGACCGTGAAACTGTAGTGCTTGCTCTCACTTTGCTGCCTTGCTGTCCTCCACTCACCTCACATGATTTCTATGAACTGGAAATTATGTATTTTTTTTTTTTTTTAAACCTTTTTTAATGTCTCCACATATCCATAAGCATACAGAGATACATACATACATTTAAAATATCAGGGAAGGAATATTATTTAACCCTACTTAAGTATGACACACACACACACACACACCTAACTACCTTGGAAAACACATGCTCAATTGATTTGTCATAGAGAGAGAATGATTTTATTGACAGACTTTTACAATGATATCATCCTTTTGTTAATCTTTCATAAATGTCGACACTGACTCAGAAGCAAACTATGAGAAATTGGTGATTAATTAACGTGGTGCCCTTGAAATTAAGGATTACCTAGGACGAGCAATTATTCTGTTGTCAGAGGGGCGTTGTCGAGAACTGGCAGGAGCGTGAATTATTCAGATCCCGTAATTCTTTGTGCAGTGGTTTTGCGTACATGCTGTTTCTTCATTTAAAATAAAACCCTCCAGAGGCATGTAAAGCGAGTTAGGTGTAGCTGAGGTTAGCCTACTCTCCCTCATCAGCAGTTATGCTCGGCCCTTGCTCACTGATTGTCTGAAATAATTTATATGTTAAGAATACATGTTAATAGTTTGATATCTGAAGAACAGGACACACGGATCCAAGGCTGTTCACACCCTGACCTTCCGATTAGTCTCAGACGGGATAAGCAAGTTAAGAATGCAGAAGAGTCGGTGAGTTTCCTGTAAGTTGGCAGTGTTTATGTACGCCGTGCGCCTCGAGTCTGGTTTCCCAGATGACCTACATGATGAGGCTTCGTTATATAAACCACGTGATGCTCCGCTTCCAAATATAGCACCTTGCAGGGTGAGGGCTCTTGTGAGGGAATGCAGTATTAATGCAGTGTGTTAATTTTGCTGCTGTGTCTTGTTTTGTGCTTCCTTGAGATTCCTCTCGGGCGAGTCTATAGTCACGTGCATTTTATCTCTGATCTGTTCAGTTAGCCATGGCCTGATTGGGTTAATGATATGAATTTAGAGGGAAAAAAAAACAATCACCACAACCACCACCACCCTGAGGCACATAGGTGCACCGTTTGCATGCCAGGTTTGAGATGGTGACGTTTTTTTGTTCTGTGTGTGAACTAACTTGTGGATGTTTTTTGTCTCCATTAGCTGGTTCCCCCTCCTGAGCCAGAGAACCTTGCCGAGGTGTGTTCAACACCCATATTTTGGAAGGAATATGGGTCGTTGCAGATAGTACTCGTTCTGTCCCACAGCATCTCTCCAGATGCATTTCATTACCACGACAGCCCCAACACACACTCGCACAGAGACAGCCTTATCAGAGCTCTTCATGTTGACACAGAGGCGACGCGCACATTTAGACACACAGACCCGTGAAACGCAAACAGAGCTCTGGTGGAGCCTCATCAACGGATTGAACGCATAGACGCACATGACTGGTCTGTTTTGTTGTCGTGTGTCCCCCCCCCCGGAGTGAAACTCCTCTTGCACATCTATTCCTCCTCATACTTTTCGAGTGATGCTCACATTTCTGCCTTTTTCTTTCTCGAGGTTAGTTTCTGTGCCATTTCATGCCATGAACTCTGTGCCATTAACTCACACAATTTGTCATCAGGGTTCACCTTTTTTCCCTTCCATTTTTAATGCATTTAATCACCTTTGCCAAGTGTTTCTCGCCCTGGCTGCCTTTGCTGCTTTGATTATAATTAACACATTAATTGTAGAAAGCGAATCCAATCCAATTCAAGAACGCGCGCACACACCCAAACATGCACACCTCCAGACCAGACACCATGTTAACTTTTGATTTGTCTTTCATGATTAGCTTTTTTTTTTTTTATATATATAGAAATGAAATCTAGTCACCAGACCAAATGTCCACTGAATGGTTTTGTTTTTATCTTTTTTTATTTTTTTTTACTAATTATGGGGGAATATTGTGCTCTGGTAAAAACGTGTGTTTCTGGTTTGTTAGTTAATCCAGTGCTTGTCATGTCTTACATAGCCAACTTACTGCAACTTACACACAGATATGGGTGCAGACATCTCTCATTTCCTTCATTGCATGATAAAATCTGGCCCACTTTGTTCCCCAGCATGCCATTAAAATGATGACTAATGTCAATAGAATTAATCGCTCCTTTCTTTTTGTTCCCCTGGATGCCCCTTCCCCTCCCTGTCCATCCTCCTTCTTGTTTCTCCTTTTGGCTTGCTGCTCACTCGCCTTGCTCTCAGGATTTTGATCCCAACCAGCCTCAGAAGCAAATGGAGGATCAGAAACGGGTAGGTCGTAGCATGGCTCGAACCCGAGACAGCAGCCCCCAGCTCGAGCAGCATGTCTCCATTCGCACTCTCTCACAGGCTGCTACCTTTACTAACTTGCCTAATGCTTCCTCAAGAGGAAACGCACCCCTGGTTTGGTGCTATTTCCAATATAGTTGCGTGTTTCAGTCATGTATTGTCGGGTTTTTTTTTTTGTAGGGGAGTCTTGGCAAGTTTTATTTGTGTTGTCCAGCAGGTTATGAAGAGCAAAGGTAAAAATATGATCTTCATATGGTTCTAAGAAGAAGTCAAGCTTGCCCAGGATTCACGATTGATTATTTATTTATTTATTTATTTATTTAAAACCACAGTTTTGAAATCTAGCCATAAGATACTAAAAGCATCACCAAGATCATTTTAAAAGGACAAAGAAAAAAACATTATCAATACATCTTCAGTGACCTCCAGAGTGACAGGTGCAAGTTGAAGAAAACCCCTGAATGCCCCGCCTGACCACATGTCTTGAATGTAGAAGTATGTTTTGAGGAACTGCAACTACTTTTGGGAAGATATTTGATTCCCCACCAATAATTTGGCACATTCTCTTGTGCTACGATTAACTAGTTGTTCTAACTCAAGTGTATGATCACAAATAATCGATGGCTTGCGGTGCCGATTTCCAGTAATGGAATGACATGTTTGAAGCAGCACAAAATTCGTGATGCAGATTTGTGAATTCTGAGACTTGGAGATGTAAGATGGTGTCCTGTGCTCCAGGCTACTTCATAACTCGACAAGGAACAGCTTGTTTTATCTTGATAGATTTGAGATGTCTAAGATGTTTGGAGATCAGTGGGTTTCTAATCTTCATAATCCTGTCCTCAGAACTCATTGAAAAGGTCAAAGGTTTTGTGGACAGCGCTTTTCAACATGAAAACTTACCCCGTTTTAAGTTTTAGATGCGTGATCAGAGTTCATCTCTGATCTCCTTTACTGAAATATTAATACTAGCTTTAACATAAAACTCTATTATTATTATTATTATTATTATTATTATTATTATTATTATTATTATTATGATGATTATTATTGTGTAGATATTCAGATTTATCAGCACTAAATCTTAACCGATATAAGACAGGATATTGACTGACAGTTTTTTTTTTTTGTTTTTTGGTGTGGGTTTTTTTTTTCATATCCTTTCCAAATCAAGAGCTCGAAAGTCACATGTTGAGGATCATAGCTGATGTAACTTAAACTGGACCTTGTTTGACTCTGCTTCCTCTTGCGTTGCCAGGGAGAAGCTTTGAGGCAAATCCTTGTAAACCGTTACTATGGCAACTTTAAACCAGGAGGACGGCGGGACAGCCTGACCACCTTCAGTAACGGACCCCTGAGTCCTGGAGTACAGAGTAAAGCTCCAACAGGTCTGTATTTGTAGACTGACTCCATTCACAGTCATCCCAATGTTTGTACAGTACCAGTAAAAGGTTTGAACACGCCTTCTAATTCAATTTTTTTTTTTAAATTCAATAAGTCACTTCATGTCTTAAGTCATGGATGTCATTTCTTTTTACTTAGTTGAGTGGTTCTTGACATAATATGGATTACTACAGTTGTGGATGGAGTAGGGCTATTTGCTGTATTATGATTTACTGTTTGATCTCAAACGCATTAAGAAGGCAAGAAACTTGTCCACTAATTACCTTTTGACGAGGCACACCTGTTAATTGAAAAGTATTCCTGGTGATGACCTCTTGAAGCTGGTTAAGATGATGCCAATAGTGTGCAAAGTGTTATCAAGGTAAACGCTGGATACGCTGAAGATTCTAAAATATGAAACACATTTTGAACAATTTTTTTTCCTTGCAACATAATTCCGTATTTGTTCCAGGTGTTATTTCATGGTTTTGATGTCTTCAGTATCGTTCTACAATGTAGAAAAGATACAAAATACAGAAAAACCTAGGAATGAGTTGAGTATGGGTGTATAAACTTTTGACTGGGACTGTATAGAGGTGTGTGTGTGCATGTGTGTGTGTGTGTGTGTGTGTGTTTAAAAACAAACACTTGTTCACTTTTGGTTGCTGAGATGCAGGCAAAACCTTAAATAAGCACAGTAATAATTACATCAATGGAACGGCAACAAAAGGTGTGTGTGGGGGGTGCGTTCTTTATTAAAAAAAAAAAAAAAGTTTGGTGTTGAATGTCCCCACAAGCATAGGAATATCTGACACTATCTACCTTGTGGAGACATTTGGCCAGTTCCCACATGGCGAACTGCTATTTCTAAGAATGAGTTTGGTTAGTGGTGTGTGTGGGCATAGGATGAATTAGATGCAGTAATAATGATGTCAGTGGAAGGTCTTCATAGTGCGTGTTGCGTGTACGTGTTAGCTAAAAACCAAAGTAAACTGCTTCTGCCATATAGAGGTTTTATAGCGGACTCGATGCCTATTTATGATCTTCAGTTGTGTGTGTCTTTCATTATTCCTCCATCTTCATCCTTTTTGTTCCCCTCATCAGAAGTCTGTCTGTTCCTTGCTTCAGTCTTGTTTCTCTGTTTAGCTTTTCATTTCTGTCTCTCTCTCTCTCCCTCTTTTCTTCCTTGCCCTTGTCACCCTTGCTTTTTTTTCCCTTTTTTTTTTTTTTTTTGCCTGCATGTCCTACATAGTCAGAGCAGTCTCTGCTGTTACCAGGCAACGGAATCAGGATGCCCACACTTCCTGTGGGAATAGCCTGCAGACGCACCTGCTACAGGAAGTGTTTGTGTATCTGTGTCTGAAGGGAAAAACTAAACAACACAAATCACATCAGTATGCTGTGCTGTTTGGTTTGCACATTTTGTTATCCAGTGTGTTACTCGCCTAAATTCCCATAATTCAACACGTTTAGGTCCCAAGACCGAGGCAGCATAGACCACATCTCTGTCCTTCCCCTGTCTGTCTTCTCGGTCCTCAGTTGGACTTGGGTGCTTGCATACACTATATGGCCAAAAGTATGTGGACACCTGACCATCACAGGAAAATGGAGGCCCTTAAAGTGTTGCCACAGAACTGACACAAAGCAGGACAAGGCCCCTGTGCACAAAGCACGCTCAGTGAAGGCATTGTTTGCCATGGTCGGAAAGGAAGAACTCGAACCCTCGACCTTTCCCAGAAGAGAGGAAGTTATTCTAATGGCATATGGGGACTAAATATGGAAAGGGATGTTCAACAAGCACGTATGGGTGTGCCTCTGGTATGTAATCCTAACCCCCTGGAATCTTTTTTGCCCACTTAGCATCCTCTGGATGTGTGGTGGGAGCCCGAGGGGAGCTGAGTCTGGCCGAGGTCCAGTGTCATCTGGACAGAGAGGGAGCATCTGACCTGGTCATCGACCTCATCATGAACGCCACCAGCGACCGTATCTTTCAGGAGAGCATCCTGTTGGCCATTGCTCTGCTCGAGGGAGGAAACCCAGTCATACAGGTACTGTATTTCCTCTTCTGTTCTACTCTGAGTATATCCCAGGCATGTCAGAACCCATTTCACACTTCCCTTTTATATTCTTGCTGTTAAACATTTGAAAAAAAAATTTCCTAAACATTTTGGTTGAATGTCCCGAGGGTTCGGTGATGACTAAATGCATGTCCTGTTTTTGGCACACTGTATTCACGTTTTAAAATTAAAAAAAAAAAAATTATCAGAGTTCCTCAAATTTAAACATGGCACAACATGTAGATAATGATGACCAGCATGCACTTTCTGGAGTCGTTACTTTTCCGTTTCTGAATCCCAGATGGATCCACATGGGACACTATTGTTATCACAGTTCAACAAAGCCATTATTTTATCCCCTACGTTGTGTGTGTGTGTGTGTGTGTGTGTGTGTGTGTGTGTGTGTGTGTGTGTGGTGAAAACGAAACCGTGTGGGATTTGGGTTAACTGCATGTTGGAGGTTTAACATGATATTCCGTAATGGCATAAGATGACTTGGTGCTGTCAAGCTTTTACATCGTTTAAAATTAAATGGCTGGAAAATGAAATAAAAATGGAAACTTTTTTTTTTTTTAAATTTGTGAAGAATTTATTATATCCATTGATTTCCTTATTTTCTTTGCTCAAGGAAGAAACACAATAGCATAACTGATCGCTATTGTGAATATTATATGCGTATATTAGTGGAATTAATATTCAAATGAATTCCGTTACAAAATCCTAAGTAATTAATAAACAATATACAGACTTCATTGCTGAATTCACTTTGACTCAGAACTTTTATTTTGCATTTTATATATTGCTAAGAAGAATATCTGAGCTTTCTGGTAAGTGTAAATAACATTTCTGGCTGGGCGATTATGTTGATAATGTTGACATTGTGATAAATATGCAACAATACACTTTTCTGAAATATTGTGGCTATTGTGATCTTTATAAATGTATTTGTTATTTTTGTTCTATTTTGGTACTTGGTGTTTAAATATTTCACTTCATTAATAAAATAAAAGTATTTATTTTTTAAATGCTGGTTTTGTTTTTTGTTGGGAGGGGGTTTATTTAGAAAACTCTTGTAGATATTAAATAAAATGTCAAAGAAGGGTTAATTATTTTAAAAAAAAAATTAAAGTCTTATTTTTGCCCCATCTCCCCACCCTTACTCGTGTCTGTGTGCTACAGATATCAGACCACGTATGCTCATTTACATGTTGACTGTTAAACATTTGCAATAAATTAGGATGTTGACTCTCACCCACAGACACACACTGCACATGCTCACTATTCAAATCCGACACCACTGACGTCTTTGCCTCGGAGGCTGAAACACTGGTATTGATTGAGTGGAGTCAGGAGAGTGCGTGCTTTTCAGCACACTACAACTTGTAATAAACCAGAAGGAGACGTAATTCAATGCTCGCTAGCATCTGCGTCTAAACATAGTTTGAGACTTTTCATCAGGATTTATTTACATCTGGATTTCACAATGACATCGACACTGCATAAAAGATGATAGTTAATTTCAGTAAAAATCACAAACCCACTTCGGCTTTTCGACTGAGACTGGGGGGGGAGATGGCGAGGAGAGAAAGAGGTGCACTTTTCCATCTCCTCACGTCAGTGTTCTTTCCCCCCCCCGCACGCACACCCACCCACACCTCAGTGTGTTGCCATGGCAACCTGTCAATCCGCTGACCTCACAGTGAGGTTGTGTGCAGGCAGACAAGGTTAGGGGGGCTGAGAGACAGACTGTGGTACAATTCATCACATAGCATAGTGCATTTGAACTTGGTTGTGTTACATTTGTGTGTACGCTCACATCCATGCCTGTGTGTGTGTGTGCCCTTGTGCAAACAGTTCCTGTTGCGTAATGAGCGTGTTATTTGCATAGTCGTTCTACCTGATAATCCCCCCCAGCTTCCAGCAGGCTCTCGCACAAAGCTGCTCACATGAGGGTCTGTTACATAAAACAGGCCTGGCAGAGCAAACACACGCACGCACGCACGCACGCACACACACACACCAGCTATGTAATAAACACACACACTTTAAACTGGGCTACTGCTCAGTGCCAGATGAAGGGATACAGTGAGAGAACAAAAGATAGGACAGCGAGAGAGAGAAATTAAAATGTACATAAACTTAAAAAAAAAAAAGTGTCTGTAGGAATATTTTACCTGTATGAAAGTCACACAATGAAGTCGTGGGTTATGCGATGGACAAATGAGCTCACCAGACATTGCAGCAGAGCTAAATTATACATTTGCATCTCATAGACGATATAATGTTTGGGGGGGGATTGTGGTGGTGTTTATAATTTTATTTTATTATAATTAACTTTCAGAGTTAGTCACCTTCCAGTCATGTTTGTTTTTTTTCTTTTCTTCTGATATAAAGCTACGTTTTACATTTCCTAGATCACTCGGTGTGCGTGTGTAAAAATCTGTTGTCTTTGTCTCGTTTTCACACCGGAACAAGTTTTTGTTGAAGCCCCACAATCAGTTAGTGTGAGTTACAGATGGCTTAATTTAGGCACGTTTATCGAGGTATTCTAGATGTAATGCCTATGGAGTGCACTAAATTGTCAACACAAAGCCCTTTTGGAAATTGTATAACTGTTTACGTGTAATTTTTGTTCACTTATTGACTGATTGATTTATGATTCAGTAAATGTGTGAGAATGAAATATGCCACATGACATTTATTCAGAGCTATTTTTTCCCCGATTGAGCAACAGCAATGGTCATTTAGCCGAACGGTTTAGAAAAAAAAAAAAACGTGGTTTAATCTAGACGTATATATTCAACATTCAAACAGGAACCACTTTGCCTTTCCAGATGTAAATATAAAGTTAAAATCGTACTTGAAATATGACATAAGTGAGACCGGCTTCTTCAGCTGGAGAGACTCTAAAATGATTGTTGTCATCTGTGGGTGTGATTTAGGACAGATGTGTGTCCTGGTGCCTTTCTCTAGAGTTAGTGGGGGAATTACAGCTTTTCACTTTATCGGTTTTGCTCTGATGTTTTCTCTTTCCGATTTCATCGTGAATCACTTTTTTTTTTCTTATCTCAGTCTTACCCTTTGATCTATTTCCTTTTTTCTGACGATCACCTTATCGCAAACCAATTTGTCAAAAGGGTTTCTGATGACGATCGTGCAGCACCTTCATGTCTTCCAAACAAACACCTTCGACATTGTGCTGAATATGACTCATGGTTGTGTCTTTTGGTTTCCATGGTGATGTGACTCAGCACCCCCATGTCTGTCTCATCTGTCTGATGTGTGCTGACCTTAAACCCAGTTAATCAGGAGCAGGGATGGCTCTGGGGCCTCAGGCCTGCTAAGACCATCACCTGATTCCCCATCTACCTCTGTCATCCAAGACAAACACTTGGGGGGGGTGTATGACTAAACAATGTCAGTGTACATGTCATATTGCAGATCAAAACCCCTCATTCTTCCTGGCTTGTTGTTTTTGGCTGTGTGATTGTTTTCGAGGTAATCTGGCTTGGTAGCTGGGCTGAGCTGAGAGACAGCTCCTGTGGATGGAGAGGAGAGGGTGAAGATAGAGAGCAATCGAGAAAAACACTGGAGGACAGAAAATGAAGGAACTATCATAAGCTTGTCAGTATTGAGTCCAAAAAAAAACAGGGAAGTGAGTTGGTCAACACAGAGAGAAGTGGGACAGGCCACAAATCCCTGCCAGCACCAAAACCCATGTTTGTATGCAATGCTGAAGTAGATAAACAGTCTTAACGTGTCTGTCTGGGCTGGATTGGTTATTCTGTTTAAACTTTGGGACTTTCCCATTTCAGGAGGATGATGCAAGCCAGACACAGACTGATAGAACAAGAGAGTATTGTGTATTTTCTTTATCTACTCCTTCTCTGACACTACCATGACCTTTCAGTGTCTGTTCAGTGCTTGTACTAAAGTTCCTAAGCAAGACTCAACCGATTTCCCCTTAGCCATGCTTGCATTGGCAGTTTCTTTGAATAATGCATTAAGAACTTTGACCTCATCTGTTTGTGGTTCTGATGTCGGTTCAAACCTGGATCTTGAACAGAGAGAGGATACTGAAACTGTTTTGAAATGAAGGGATGGATTTGCTTAAAGTTTTGCCTGAAACATCTGTAACACTGCAGGTGTTGGGGTCTGAAAAGGCCACTGGTTCACAGCTGTAGGTGACCTAGGCTTAGTATAGAAACTCTGGATAGTGTCTGTGTCTGTGTGTGTGTGTGTGTGTGTGTGATATATATATATATCACACACACACACACTGCCTCATGTCACAAGGTACAC
>JANZLB010000019.1:36729966-36740231 GCA_026167865.1 Notarius quadriscutis
GAAGCTGTTCTAGCTGCAAAGGGTGGACCGACGTCATATTGAACCCTATGGATTAGGAATGGGATGTCACTTAAGCTTATCTGTGAGTCAAGGCAGGTGAGCGAATACTTTTGGCAATATAGTGTATATTTATTGGTTTTATTTCATACGAATGCCCAAAACTCAACTCGTATTAATTCAAAACATTTCTTTATTTACTGTGACGAGAAGCAAACCATGCCAGATGTCAGCTGGCTCATCTCTTAATTTTTTGGGAAGTAAAAGGGTGAATTTCTGAGCGATAATTTGTTGCAGTGTATTCCGATGTTAAATTGAGGAGCTCCTTAATAAAATGCATGAAGGTTGGCAAGATTAATAGTATCATATAGTGACGGTCAGAGGTGACGATAGTGTTGATGTTTAAGTCCTGTCGGTTCCAATCATAAACCAGTGCCAGACACCTATGGAACTGGATCCTTTGGGACTGATCTTTTATTGACTGGAAATATAACTATTTACAAAATAAACTTCGCAAACTACAATCAAACAGTGCGGAGGTGTAACCTGAAGAGGATGATGATGGGGTTTTGCTTAAGTGTAAAAAGAGGGGCTGAATTTGTACTCCATGCAGCCAAAAGTCAGATGTTTTAGTGTGAAAGCCTGTTGAAGAAGAAAACTGCGGGAAACAAATTCTGAACCTGTAGTAAATGCGAACACATTGCAGGTTTGTTCACAAATCAGACAGGATATGGTCAGCGGTGACTAAAATTAGCAACACTGAAAGGGAAAGAATGAGGAAGGGAGGGGTGGGGGTGTTGGAGAAGTTGTGAGAGAGCTGGTTTTTGGATGACCCATGATGGAAGCATTCGCCCACTCTGTCCTGGCAGCTCGAGAGTGGGCTGCAAAACCACAGACATCTCATCTGATAAAAACACACACACATTTTATCCTGTGTCCCACAGTCTCTTTGGTCGCCTATACGTCACCTTTGTTCACACATCAGATGCTTGATTGTAGGTAAGGAAATGATGTCCCCCCCATGCACCACAAAACCATCCTCACAGAGAGAGAGTGGATATGCACTCAATGCACGTAGGCAAATCACCAAAAAAGGAAGTGCCATCTTCCTGTTAGTTGTCGCTTTATTTGCTGGCGTCCCTCCCCAGGGCTATGAAAAGCCAGGTTTAGTCACTGTCTGCAATTTGCGCAAAGGTCAAAAGCCGTTACTCCCACTGGCTGGTGAGGAGATCATTGTAGATAGTGTTGGGCAGACATTCAGATGGAGGATCATTTTACAACAATCCAGAGCAGGGTTTGTTTCAAAAAGTCTTCACGCACCCCATGATGAGCACAATACAGATTATCACATGAGTAGAAATCCAACAACTAGATATGTACCCATTTACTTCTCTATCCATCTGTTTGTTTTTTATTGATGTATTTATTTATTTGAGCTGTTGAGCGTTTTTCTCGCCAAAGAACACAAAACCCAAACCTCTTTGCTTGCAGCACGTTGACACGTTGGCCTGGAGGTTCCTAAGAAAAGTATAAATAGAACAGAATTTTATTACAGAGCAGCTGGGAAGTTTGTGTGTGTGTGTGTGTGTGTGTGTGTGTGTGTGTGTGTGTGTGTGTGTGTGTGTGTGGAGCCAAGAGTCGTCTTCTCAGTGTTGCAGTCAGGGTCTTGGTGTGTATCGATGTGTTGACTTATTGGGTTCTTTTGCGATTCTCATTTGTGGTCTTGGGTTCTTGGTCAGTAACAACAGCCTGTATTGGTAAACATTTAAAGCAAACAGGGCAGCTAGTGAGGCAAAAAAAAAAAAAATCAATGAAGTTTAACTTCAATTCTAACAACCTAAAATGTCAGCACCTTCCTATCAGGTGCACACTGCCCAATGCGTGAGTGCGTGTTTGTATTATGTAATTTTGAGCTTTGCGTCACGACGTGGAGAGGAGGACATGAGCCCCGGGGTGAAAGACTCCTCTTCCTCGTCAGCAGCCGAGCCGCTTTTCACAGAGGTTTCAGGTCACTGGCTGCACCTGTTCCTGCCATCCTCACACACACACCCGTGCGCGTGCACACATTCCATTAAACATTAGCTCCTGACCTACATAACTTCTCCAGAAACAGACATCAGACAACAGGCATCAGCTTGCATGCACGTGCGTCTCATGGTCATTAACAAGCAAGTGCATGCACACACAGTAATCCTCTCGTGTGGACTCTAGACATACTCAAGTGTGTGTGGCTATTACCTGGTTTTATCAGTCCTTCCCTCCTTTTTTTTTTTAATATACTTGGTGAAAGGGAACAGGTGTGAGGGCTGAGATTCAACTGGCAAGAGATAGTTTGTGTGTGTCGGGGGGGAATAATTGAGAGAAATGCCTTCCATCCAACTGCAGCTTATTTACTCCCATGATATCGAGTTGAGGATTTTGCTCGTCAAAGTTTCACTCTTGAGTTGTCAGTGCTTGTAACGTATGGCGCAGCCTCTCTCTCCAAATTAGTCCGTGTTAAGCCTGTGGAGCTTCTCTACTATCAACGCTGCCTCGAGTGCTCACTGTGCATGCATTTGTCCTAGAGACGGAACCAAATTCAAATACGTTATCCTGACTATACAGAAAACATGTTCTTAGCAGATACAATTTCACTTTTTCCCCCAAGAAAGCTCGTCAGAAAGGTTTATAGCTCTTCGAGACTCGAGGTGTGCATCAGGGCTGTAATCTTAACATCGGTTACTGACCTCACGAATGCTCTTGTGGCCAAATGAGCACAAATCCACACACCCAAAACCTTGTGGAAAGCCTTCCTGAAATCTGGAATGGGATGTTCCAATAGCACATGGATGTGATGGTGAGGTGTCCACAGACATTAATGTATCTCGGGCAGCTCCAAAAAAAAAAAAAAAATACAAGTGCGCAAGGCCCATACACTTTTATCATAGAGACCAGACATGAATGGGAGTGATGTAGCTCAGGTCGAGGAACTGGAAGAGCCTGTAAGAGTTCACACACCATGCTGATATTTTGACCTCAGAGTTATTTCCCCCCCCCCAGTGTTTTCTGGTGTTTCTTGGGGCAAAGATGTAGGGATCATATTTAATTAAAAAAAAAAATATTCCGGTTTAGGATCTTCTGGTTTAAATCTGAACACACACACATACATTTTGAGCACTAATCTGATGGAGATAAGGATAGTGGCATTGCATTATACCCGTAATAGAGAGTATATGTTTCTCACTGAGGAGGATATGATTTGTGCTTTGACCTAGGAGTCAAGCAAGTACTGGTCACGTCGCAGAGTGATTAACCGATCGTTTGTGAACGTTTTCAACGTTGAGGGAATTTTGCTCTTTTATAATAATCTCTAAAAGCACAGTGTTGAATATCAGGGCCCCTCTTTAAAGCGCATAATGCATTGCAGGATATCGGAAACACCAGCAGACATGGTGTGTGAGAGAGAGAGGTGTGTACGTGTGGTGGTTTGATAGTGTGAATGTTTGTGTGAGGGGGCGTTGATCTGTCCCGTCTCGAATCTGAATATCGGCGTGCTGCATCGAGGTGACAGGTTTATTATTCAGACTGCAGTTACGGTGCGAAGGACCTGCCGTGCACCCGCCCACTCTCTCAGCTTCCCTTGCAATGGCTCGTTCCCGTGGTTACAGGGCTGATGGAGTGACGGCCGTTCGCTCGGAGCTGGCAGGATCGTGGTGAGCGAGCCAAGCACCTATAAGCGGGTCTTATGCAACATCCCCTTGTTGATGCTGTGTGTGTGTGTGAGTGAGCGTGTGCATGTATGGGGAGTGGGTTGCTAACGGAAGCCTGACCTGCTTCTTTGTTCATGTAGGCGGTTGTTTAATGACACCACCCACACAGCTCCTCCTGCTGGTGCACTTCCTGTGGTGTTCGGCTGCCCTGCTCCTGGAATACTTCACTAAAAACAGCAAACTGTGACGTGAATGAGAGCTTGCTCGAACCAGCTGCATGACTGTCCATCATTCACGATCAGCATTTCGCTGTGTTCATAAGCCGACTCGGTGATCAAATGCACAGGATTAGATGGACATTGTTTCAGACAGGTGGTGACCGAGGGCAGATTCTGAGAAACTCCACCTAAACCTCTTTGAGAGGATGAGTGCAAGAATTGCTTTGAACTTGTGAAAACTTGCATGAGGGTGCATTTCCTGCCCTGAGTTCATCTCCCCCTAGCCTCCCCCTTGCCTAATATATGTGGTATATCTGGATGACCACAATGACTGCTTGCATCAGGGGTCAACTATTTAGTGATTTTATTTTTATTAAACAGAACTCTTCCCACAGTACGCCTTAAAACCTTCTGGTATGCTGGCCATCATCTGAGGGTTTTTTTTTTTTTCTGATTACACATGCACATGTGTAATAAGAAACACCCTTTTTTGTGAATTTTAAGCAACAGTTGTGGTTGACAATAACTGCAGCTGTGTGTGTGTGTGTGTGTGTGTGTGTGTGTGTGTGTGTGTGTGTGTGTGTGTGTGTGAGAGGAACTCGGGAGGTGGTGGTGATCCCTCCCTTTAACCAGAATGTTCTGTGGGTCTGACGCTGAGTCGGAAGTGCATGTTTCAGGGTTGAGGGTCAGGAGGCGGATCAAGTTATTCTCCACAGGTTTCTGGGTTATTCCAGGGCTTTCAGGAGGATGCAGTGGAATGTGGCTCGTAATATGATAAATGATGCTAAAAGCATACAGGTGGAGTGAGTTTGTCTCATTACATAAAGCACTATAATAACGATAATACAAGTATTGACCGGAGTGCTTTCCAGTAATCAGCTTTAGTGTCTACTATTTAGTGTCTGCTCCTGATTGAGTCAGTGCTCCGTGACCAGTTACAGTAAATGGTTTTCTTATAAAGACAAATCATTTGCGATCTGAAAGCCTTCGTCCTGTAGGGGTAAAAGTTGATCAATCCCTCAGTCCTGACTCAAGTAACCCGAATTCACCAATTGTGTTGCAATAAATATTTCAGGGAATGAAAAGATTAACTGCATTTATTGGCAAACTAACTGACCCATGAGATGAATTTCGTCACCGCAAACCATAATGAGTCAACCTGATACATATAGAGACTCGCACAGCACGTAAGCAGCATGAGAAAGGTAGCATATATCGCAGACCCTACAGAGTAGTCAAGTTGTCGGCGCATTAGCTCTTCTTCCACCAGCTGCTCCACGATGGCACTCAGATTCTTATTCACCTGGACTGATTCTGACGAATCAGGAACTGCTGTTTGCCATGGACTTTTTTTAAAATTTGTTTTTCCCCTTTTTTTGCCCTCCTTTTTTATGTCCTGTTTTTCTGAGTTGTTGTCATATGCCGGTCAGGTGCTGCCATGTCGACAACATCGGCTGATTCCGGAGGGTTGTTTACACATGCAGTCATGAGTCCTTCGCATTCACGCTTGCTAATGTTGTAAACTGGTTTTGTCTTATGCAACCTGTCTTGATCCACCCAGTCGCGTCAATCTGATTGAGATCTCTGATTTCATGGGCTTGCTGAATTAATGTTGTGTCTCCTCCTCCCGAAAAAAAAAAAGGCTTATCTGTGTAAAACTGAAGAACTGGTCATATTTGTTTTCTTGAAAAATGGTGTCTATTCATTAGGTGTGTGGAATGACAAACTTTTGTAGTCATCGTCCTTTTTGTGTACATGTCTTCAAGTCTTTAAATCAATGTACATGTTCCTCTGTGTGTGTGAGAGAGAGTGAGTCTAAGTGTGTGTTCGTGAGTCTCCTGAGCGTGAGTGACTTTAACCTGGATAGAAGGCCGCTTATGTAACAAGCTTTCAAAACTGCCCCAGAAGCCGGCTGATAACTTTCCCTCCCTCCCTTTTCTCTCCCTTTAGCTCCAACATGCCACACACTCGTTTCGTGCCTGTTTGGCTTGTGAAAGTAGGGCAGGATTTTCCTACGCTCTTTTTTTTTTTTTTCTCTATATTTTTTTTTTCTTCCCCCCCCGGCCCAGAGCACAAGCAAGCGATTTCCCCCCCAACGCACTCTGTCCCCTCAGCTGAGTTAAGTGCTTATGTAAGGAGAGATTGTTGAGAAGGGGGAATAAAAGTAAAAAAGGAGGAAAGTAGGACAGGATATACCAGAGAAGAAAAAAAAACTACTACATATTCCTCCAACCTGAGCCATCACACCCCATTTTCTGTGTTCTATACGTTCAGTTCAGTCACAAAGAGGAAGATTGAAATGCATCATTGATTATTGGTAGATGTGTGTGTGTGTGTGTGTGTGTATATATGTTTTTTCCAGATGCATTACTGGAAGTGAACAGGAACCACCGTTTCACTGCTGAGAGAAAAATAGTCGTGTGTGTGTGTGTGTGTGTGTGTGTGTGTCGTCACAAACTACCAAAAGGCAGATGGTGATAAATCAGGTGAGCTGAGGGAGGCACTCCAGGTTATTTCCGTGAGTGTGTTAGTGTGTGTGTGTGCTCACTTCTGTGCACGTTATGTAACTCCGGTGGTGTGAGCTAGGCAGGCAGTAAACAGGGCTGAGGGAGGGACGTGAGAACGGAACCCAGGAGCATGGCTGCACTGTGCCACGCTTCATGAGGTCTTTAAAGGGATAGGCCTTCAAATTCCAAACGAGGCACACTCAGTGACCGAATTATAGTGCCCTTTTTTTCTGAGCTCCGAGTGAAACCTGGGTAACCGTAGTTGTCGAGAATTCCTGTGCTGAGAGCTGCTGCCGTGCATAGTTTGCATGCATGGCTTTTCCTGCTTTCTGGAGTCACCTGACGGAAAAACTGAGTCAGGCATGTTAAACCAGAGCGGTTCTCCAGCACGACTATTGACCTCTTCTCCTTCTTCGTCTGCAGGAAACATGTTTTCTCTCAAAATGTCAAAGCAAAAAACCATTTGCAACTTGAGGTCGGTTTGAAGTGTTGTAAAGGAGTCAAAGTACGTTTAGCGATAAAGAACGAAATTGCTCATCAGAATTTTCCAGAGACCGGTATTTCATTAATATTCTCTGCCTCGTGATCATTTCCTGCAGTCCACTTCAAAAATAACCATATCCTGATATTTAAAAAAAAAGTCCATATTCGCCTCCAAACTACTTGTTTCAAAATCACTACTCGAATAAAGTTTCTGGCAGCGTTTGTTTGGTAGCAGAGCACTCCTTCCTTCAAGTGTTCTTTCTTTCTGTCCCTTTTTCCTCCAGAGATCGTTCTTTATTAGGTTGACGAGGGACAACAAGTCAGAGAAGTTCTTCAAGGTGTTTTATGAGCGGATGAAGCTGGCCCAGCAGGAGATCAAAGCCACCGTGACCGTCAACACCAGCGACTTGGGCAGCAAGCGTAAAGACGAGGACGCAAACGACAAGGAGGCACCGACCAAAAAGAAAGGTCAGGGCCTGCACAGAGCATACACTGTCTACCCCCAAACAGACTCATCAAGCGGAGAGGAAGGGAGGGAGTGGGAATGTCCAGGAATTGGAAGGGCTCGCAGGCTGTCGTGTAGTGTTGTGCAAAATGTTTTTAAATGGAAGGGCGTTGTGAGACACGTGTAAGAGTTTTGAAACTGGCTTTCTTTGATTTTTAATTAATTCCCACTCTCCTAGACAGAAAGTACATCAGAGAAGGTCGCTTTTATTCTCCGTGACACTGACAGTACGTTGAAATACTTGAGCAAAAACAAACACCTTTATCTCTCCCGTCTCCCTTCCTCCAGTAAAGGATGTTGCCGTGGTCACAGAAGAGGTGCGCGAGCAGCTCCTGGAAGCTTCCACAGCCACAAAGAAGGCTTTCACTGCGTACCGACGAGAGGTGGACTCAGATGAGCATCTGGGTGGGGGTGAAGTCCCGACCAGCTCAGGGGAGAAGAACCAAGACGAGAACGAGATGAGCGTCACCATCACCATCATGCAGCCCATCCTGCGTCTGATGCAGCTGCTCTGCGAAAACCACAACCGCGAGCTCCAGGTCAGCCTCAGGCCTAATCTCTGTCCTGCCCCAAACCTGTGCAAACTGGAGATCATCCAGATGACATGATGATGAACATGGACCAAAAGAGGTGTGACGAAGAAGAAGGAAAAACCCTCTGGCCAGAATTAGCGAGTGTCAGAACTCGGTTTCATTATTTTATAGTCTGAGGACATGTTTTGAAAGTTAATTTATCATTCATGAAGTAAACCCAAAGATGGAACATTTGTTTATGTTCTAATGCCCATTACAGACACAAACTCGAGTCTCTGTGGGTGTTCTTCCTGAAGCCCATGTCTTCTAATGTATGAGTACCAGCACACATCCTTTATATCCTGTTGACACATTTTCCACTGAGCTGTGTCTCTCTCTCTCTCTCTCTCTCTCTCTCTCTTTCTCCAGAACTTCCTGCGCTGTCAGAACAACAAGAACAATTATAACCTGGTGTGTGAGACGCTGCAGTTCCTTGACTGCATCTGTGGCAGCACCACAGGAGGCCTGGGTCTGCTGGGGCTCTACATTAATGAGAAGAACGTGGCTCTCATCAACCAAACTGTGGAGAGCCTCACTGAGTACTGCCAGGGTCCCTGCCATGAGAACCAGGTGGGCATCTGAGCACATGTGCACGGCCACACTTGCATTCAATATGCGTGTGTGAATGCTGACACATCCTGCCACAAGCCGCCTTTTGTACATAGATGTAAACGCATATAAAAATGTGCATGAAAAGGCAGCAATTGCATGAAGAACCCAAGTTTCCGACATGTAGAGTTTGACGAAGGAGAGCAGATCTGACTCGACTGCAGCATAATGGTACACGTTATTTCCAATCTCTGGTTTTCTGTGGAGTCGAAAGCTTCTAACTGCATAATGGCAGTGGCGCTTTGTTCCTTCCTCATGTCGTTCCTGTTTTCTTCAGAATAGCATAATCACCTGATGGATCAAGTTTTTCAGATTGCACTCTCATTAAAGGAACTCTTTGACTAATCTGTACGCAAGTGTATGGCTGTGTGTGTGTGTGTGTGTGTGTGTATGGGGGGGGGGGGTTGTGCCTGTTCGTGCATTTGTAAATTTCCGGATTTTTTTGGAGGTTGGTGGATTGGTGCAGTTGGATTAGTTGAAATTTCTCTTTATTGCCTTTTCTGTGAATTGAAACAAGCGACAGACTTGACCTATGCCAACTTTCTACTGTGTCTTTTCAGAACTGCATCGCCACTCATGAGTGCAATGGCATTGACATAATCATTGCACTCATTTTAAATGACATAAACCCTTTGGGAAAGAAGAGGATGGACCTTGTGCTCGAGCTGAAGGTGTGAATACCCCTACACACATGCAAGTAGCATATGATGTACTGATTTTGGTGTTTAGTACAAGTCGTAAGCATGTACTTGTGTCATTTTGAACATGGCCATAGAAGCTATTTGCTGCAATTGTAGCTTGAATCCAGTTGTCTCAGATCAAGTTTGTATCCTGTCCAAGCTTGCCAGAATGGAAAAGAAGGTTTGCCAGAATTCTTAGACTTCTATCTGTCTGTCTCTGTTGAGCAGAATAACGCTTCCAAGCTTCTTCTGGCCATCATGGAGAGCCGTCATGACAGTGAGAACGCAGAGCGGATCTTGTACAACATGAGACCTAAAGAACTGGTGAGTGATGGAGGATGTACGACTGAAAGTACTGCAAACGGTTTTCAGCGGATGCATAATAACAGTCAGCTTCAGTCTTTTAGTCAAGTTTTGCATAAATGTAAAATTAAACCAAACTAAACCTCGCCTCTGTGAACTTGCAAAACCAAACTAAAAAATATATATATATGTATGTATGCCAGGTTTTTCAAATGTTTCATCAATATTGATTTTCTTTATATTTGCGTGTGTAGGTTGTTAAATGGCACGTTGATCACCTGTAAATTATTGTGCACAGCTGATTTGTGTTTGGTGACGCCCACAAAAAGAACAAGAGTGGAAAGCGCAAAATGGTGACTAAACAGCCAAAAGTTGTAAATTTCTGATGCTGAAGCACTTTTGACTCGTGTCAACATGAATAAAAAATATTATTTAGCAGCTTATCCAGCAGACTCGCTGGATAAGCATTAGCCCGTACTGTGAACAGCAGTACAGGTTTATGCCAAGGAAGAGCACGCCGGATGCAATTTTTGCTTTAAGAATGTTAATGGAGAAGTACAGAGAAGACCAGAGAAAGCTACATTGTGTGTTTGTAGACCTGGAGAAGGCATACGATAGAGTGCCAAGAGATGAGTTATGGTATTGTATGAGAAAGAGTGGAGTGAATGAGAAGTATATTAGAGTGGTGCAAGACATGTATGA
>JANZLB010000019.1:36773768-36785405 GCA_026167865.1 Notarius quadriscutis
CCAAAAAAAAAGGAGGGGGGAGGAGAGTGCCTTAAAGGGGTACCTGTGCTCAGTTTTATTAGACACCCTCAACGGTTCACTTGGAAGCATCAGACATGCAGCACTAAAGTTATAGAGTGCGGTGTGGAGTTTTATAGGAAAAGTGTGTAGGAAAGCCCCTACTTTACTCGTGGTTTCTCTCTTGACGCAGTCATTGCACTGTTTGGTTGGTGACACAGTTTCTGATCCGCTGGGCACTGGCCCAGTTCCTGAGCAGTCTTATGAGGAAGCACCTGCCCTGAAGATTAGCCGGCCTTCACTTCACTTGACACATGTGTTCTCTCTCTCTCTCTCTCTCTCTCTCTCTCTCTCTCTCCCTCTCTCTATGTATGCACATGTTTTCAAAGACCAAAATGCTTGAACAGATTCATTAATCAATCAGTTCCTTGTAACTACTACTCCATTTATGAATGCTTCATGTGCAGGGTCGCTGTAAACTATCCGAGGAAACGGCACTGCATGATGAGCAGCACTTGTAAACAACACTGCTGGAATCCCTAAATAAATTTGCTGTAATCCACGAGACGTTTCTCGAGGAACAGGATGGGTTGGGTGGAACTTATTCAGCAGTACACTGTGTGTTGTGTGCATAGAATAATTCAAGTAAATTGACCAGCTGGGAAACCAAGTCGTGTATGACGTACGTGGCCTCTTCATTGTTGTTTTAAAGCCAGAGTAAAAGTCAGACTTGCATCTACGTGCTCTGAAACGCATGCACGCGCACGCACTCTCTCTCTCTCACACACGCACGCACACACACACACACACACACGTTCCTGTGGTGAGCATCAAACTGGTTTTCAGCTTTCGCTTCTGAGTGTGAAAGGAGAGATGAGCAAAGTGATAAAATAGTGGGCTTACTTATCGTTTGGCCACATGACCGCCAAAATTGCTTGTGACGTCACTGGAAGAGAGCTTCTGGTAAATTGTGTTGTCGTAGTTATGAGGAGCTCGACTGACGTCTGCAGCCTTTGCTCAAGCCAATGCTGTAGGGCAAGTGTTTGGATGATGGTGGTGGTGTTTGGGCCATCAGAGGACAGGTGGTGAATAATGGAACCAGTCTTGTACAGTAAATGTGAACCTGGAAATCTGTGATCCAGTTTCCTCCCCAGAATGTCATAGATGACTCTCATGACACACAAATATTGCTGTATAGGTGTGTGTAGGAAGGTTCAAAGGAGCTGATTTTGGGTCTGACGTTGTTGTTGCTGTTCAGACCGCAGTACGTCCGGTGTGTGTGTGTGTGTGTACGTGTGGTATTAGTAATGAAATTCACACTTCATTTCCATTGAAGTAGCAGATGCAGTTTAATTTGTTGTGGCGAAGCACACTCTCTCTGTTGCATGAGCACGTATGCGCGCGCGCACACGTTTCCACTAAATTACTAACACGGCTGTTGGTTTGTAAACAAACTCCTTTAGGTGGAATTAGCTGGATCAGTACACACAGCCTTATACACATTCTCACATTATAAATGGAATTACATAGCCCTTTGAGGGCCATTTGTTCATTTAAAAAAAAAAAATCATCCGCCTCCACATTTCCAAGTTAGTAGCCCACTGAAAACGGATGTGGATTTGAGTAATCTCTATATTCACGTTTGGAGGGACTTTTTTTTTCTTCATCGAAATAGCCAGAGTTCTGTTTTCTGAAGAACTGAAAGTAGAGGAAGTGAGGATTGCATGTGTGAGTCATGAAGTATATTACTGTACCTTCTCCCTCAATGTCTCTACAGTGTTGTTGGCAGGGTTTTCACATGTTGGAACAGCAGCAGTCATGAAGGAACATCCTGCACAGAAAATGAACTCGTTAATAACAATTTTATTTTATCGTTAACGCTGTCGCTGTTTATGATGCACAAAGGAAGTTTTCAGTTTGACAAATAAACCTACTAAAAAAAAATCAATCATAAATTAGAATATCAACAGTTAATCCATTTTCAAGTAAAAAACAAAAAAAAGCAACAAAAAAACCCCAGTAATCTGTTTGGTCAAAAGGTGTATATTAATGTCCTCTCGCAGCACGACTTGGACAGTAGTTCCTTAATTTTATCATCAGTTCATTATAATACGCTCGTACTATGTGTAAAATCATGTGCTGTAGAACATATCATAGTCTAATTTTCCGGAAAGAGATGTTATGTAAAATTTCTGAAAGGAGTCTCGTGTGTGAGGGTTATGTAGCACTCGGTGCTTTTGTCAAGTTTTGTGTCAGGACGCATCACACCACACTGCTGTGGATGATGTTTGTATACTCCTGTTTTAAGTAAAGATTAATGATGATTGATGATTGTCACAGAAACAGCATCGTTATTCCTTACACAATAAAATGCAACAGAAATCAACTTGCTTTGTTGTTTGAATATCAAAATTAATTAAATAAAAGTTATGAAGAAATATGTGAGGAGTACATGTACAAATCCCTGGCTGGGAACGCTGTGTATCTGGGAAGGCAATTTTATGCGCTCTGGACTAAATTTTAAAAAAATCAGTGAATCGTTAGCAGTTATTTCTTATGCTAAAATGACTTGCAGCTTAATTTGGAGATGTCTGAACCTTTGTCACAAATAAGTAGAGCTGCAGAACCAAGTAAGTCATTTAAATAGCCAAATAGTACGAGAATTAGAATTATTTAAGAAAAGTAGCAATGAGACAAAAAAAAAAACGCACAATCTCAAAGATGTTACGCTACATGCGTTATGATGTATAGATTCGGTCACTTTTTAGCAACACGATATTTGTGATTTAAAAAAAAACGACTTGAATACTTCGTCTACAGAATAAAAATATTTAACACTGAAAGGAGAAAAATTATTAAAAATCCTAAATTCTTCCAGTCAGGAAAATAAAGTATCATGAAATTGATTTCATTTTGTCATCTCGCCCAGCCCTACTTGAAATAATGGACTGGAACAGATGAATCTGATACACAGCTCGAAGAAAATGCATCTCGGCAAAAAGCAAAAAAAAAAAAAATCTGGCCAGTGAGAGAGCAGAAGTCAAAAGGACCTCTGTAAAATAAATAAATAAAAAATCCTGTTTTATCATAAGTCTGATTAAAATGGTGCTTGGAGCTACAGGAAGTACAAATAATAACTTGATGAAATTGCGCAAGTCAGGTTAGTAAAACTATTGTTTGTCTCACAGTTGAGACAGTGTTCTCAAAAACAACACACACAATTCAGACCATTTTAGAGTTATGTGCAGTTTCTCCAAAAATTGTAATATAAAAAGCCAGAAATATTTCTCAGTTCACTTCGAAAATTATTTCTTACTTTGTGTCTAGAGTATTTAACTTCTGTTAAAAAAAAAAAAATCCTAATACAGTGTGTCGACCGCTATATTTGCTTGAAATATTACATTACTGTATTGTAATTGACGAGTCATTCAGGAGTGTTCGATAAATCTGACTTGTGATGACCGGCAGTTTAGTTTGGAGATATCTGACCGATTGATATAGACATTGTTATAGTAGAGGAGGAGGGGGGGGGAATCGTCCTTTTTCTATCAAAGAAGCATCAAAATCTTCTGAACATCTGTAATGATTTAATTCTTGAGAATTCAGGTTGGTTATTATATGCAGATGTGTGATATCCAAATGTGTGTTGTTCATTAATAAATAGAATATTTGAGGATCTGAATGTGAAAGAGTGTAAGTGTGTGTAGATGGTTTGTTTGAAGATGTGGGGTGAAAGAGCAAATATGGGTGATTTATGTGGGTCGTTGTGGTCAAACTGACAGCTGGACAGAGCCAGACACATGAAACAGAAACTCTTCCTACGCGAGTGTGTTTGTGTTCACTTCCTGTGTGCGCATGCGTACACCACACACACACACACCTCTTCTACTCTCAGTATTAGTGTGTGTCTATGCATCACTGGCAGCGTGATTTCCCTGTGTGTTGATGTTGAGAGAAGGGGACTTCATCTGTCAGCCACACACTGTTGAAGATTGTCAATGTACTTTTAGGTATCCTGAGTTTTTCCATCTTTAATTTTTTTTTCTTTTTAATAATATTAATTAGTGTATGGTGCACCTTTAGCTATTTGTCTTTATTATTATTATTATTAATTGTAGTAGAAGAATATGCATTTTTTTCTGCAGTTAGGGTTGTGTCGTCTGGCTTTTTCTGGAATCAGACATACAGGGCAAAATTATTTGTGGGGGGTTTTTCTTAAACATATGTTGTGTCTAGTATAAGAAATAAAGTCTTTTCTGTTAATTCTAGACAGACGCTAGTTTTAATCTTTCTTCCCCTGCTCTCCGTTTTCCCCCCAGTTTCTCCCTAATTTAATCTTGGAAATTCCCACCCACCAGCTAATAATCTGACAGCTCGCAAACAGGGAGTGTGAAGGCTAACATGTGATTCCTTTTTTTAATTTATTTTTCATTATCTCTAGCCGCTTTTTTTTTTTTTAAACTGCTGCTCCTGCTGCATCATAGGGCAGTGTAATGCAAGAAGAGGAAAGCACTATCTGCCTTCTTCCACATGCATAAACTCACAGATGCTTATAATTGGCTCGTGTTGCTGTGATTGACGGTGGGGCGAGAGAGCATGGGGAGTTTTGTTTTCTTGGACTCCTGACGTTGCTTCGGCGGGATTCAAACTTGCCATCTCCAGACAATATTGTATCGTCTTTGTCTGTACTGAATAACCTTAAATTCCTAAATTTCGAATTTGTTTTAGGTGTCTGAATTTCCTTCTGAGCTGCTGATTGGAAGGGGGAGAAAGAGATGGTGATAAACTCATCCTCTTGTACTTTAAGTTGATCAAAAATATTTTGTATATAGAAAGTCATTATACTGCAGAATATCCTCAGTGACGCGTGAAGGGTTTGAGGGTTTGTTTTTTTTTCTTCCTGCAGGAGCTGCCTGAAGTAACACGATTAAAATAAATTTTTAAAAACGTAAAATCGTTTGAATAATTTCAATTTCAGGCTTTTACTAGTTGTATGAAAACTCATTTATCGACTTGTAGTATGATTAGATACCCAATACAGTCTACGTCCATGATGAGATGTGGTCCTATTTAAATCTTTTCATCATAGCACCCAGAAGTGTGTGCTGGTCCAAAGTAGATTTTGAGACTTAAAATTGAAAACTGTAAAAACCTGAAATGCTACAAGGAAAATATTGTAAATGTTGTGGATCGGGCTTGGATTTGTGACGAGCTTCCGTTATTCCTAAAACAATAACTCGCACAATGGTTCCTCTTCTTTACTTAATGAGGTCAACATCCCACATGCCTCTCATGGGATTTTATTTTTCTTGAAGGTAAATTTTAAAAAGTGGAACACATTTTAGTTTCATTCTTATACGGTATTAAAATGCACATGGTATATCATGGAATAATTTTAAATTAAAATACATCCAAGTTGTCGTTGCAGACAGGACTCGTGTGATTCATAAGGAATATTCATCAGATAGCTTTGGTGTGTTTGCTCAAACAGAAAATGAATTGTGTAAAATAAAAGTAGTAGTTGTACTTCAGATGCGTGTGTGTGTGCGCACGTGCGCATGCATGCCTATACATTTTGGAGAGGACACAAGAATGCAGTGGAATGACCTTTCTCTCTCGCTCTCTTGTGTGCTCAGCGTTTTCTCCTTCACGCTCTCTTTTGTTTGGCCTTCTCTTCCGAACATTTTTTTCTTTGCAGTAATACTCCAAACGCTTCGGCTCTATACAAGTAACGGTTTTTTGTTTTTTTTTTTTCAGTTTGGATGGTTTTGTACTTGATAAAAATATTTCTTAAAGTGTGTTTTTCATTTAGAGGATCATACGTGTGTATTGATGTCGTTGTGCTCAAGAGAAGTACATTTTATGATGGATTTATGAGGCGTTATATTTTCTATTCATTTTCCTCCGTGTAACTGAGATTAGCGTTATCTCGGGCATGATATTTCAAGAGTGGGTAGTTGAATGTTTGTCGGATTGACTTGGATGACTGAGTTGCTGCTCATTCGTGAATAGTGGTTCGATATTGCAAGTTACCTTTAATTCAATTCCATGGTTAAAATTCATCAATTGGATTTGGAAAGTCACTGGTAGAGAGCGCGAGAACGAAGGAGAGACAGACACTCGCTGTGCAGAGTCAAAGCCCTGATAAGAGATCAACAGGAAGTGCGCTTGCCAGATCATGCATGAATCCTATAAATAAGTGGCATTGTCTGATGTTTTGGCTACTTGTCTTAAGAGACGGTGATTTCCCACAAATGAACTGGGCTATCTCTCACACAAGGTGAATGCATGCTCAGTTGTGTTTAGGCATGAAGAGGCAACATAACACTGTGTTTCCTGGATGTTTAAGTTGATAACATTAGGGTGTGTAAGATGTGAAACTCGTCTAGAGATGGAGTGAAACGCCATACGTCCTGTGGTCGGGATGTAAAGGAGACACTGTCTGCTCTGTTTGGGAAAACTTTTTTTTTTTTCAAAGCCCATGTGACACTTGATGGGTCATCTCCTATGCTGTAATTCAATTTCACGTTCACAATTTGTCTGACAGAAAGATAAAGATAATTAGCAAGAGCTGGGGGGGGTTTCGTGCTGTTTTTCAGTTGAGTTCAAAGGAACGCTGCTTGTGTTGGTCTCCAGAATAATTGGCTTTTCATTTCAACATTAAAATGGGACTCTTGAGAAAGTACCGCGACCCTGAAAATATACTATTTACCATTTCAGTGAGCACATATCGGAGTTGAAATCTATTCTTATGACCTGTAGTAGACAGAGTATTGAGCGGGCCGTATAACCTGTCTCTTCTGCAGTGTGAGATTTATTCAGCCTTGTTTAGCAATCATTTAGTAAAGTTGTGCGTGTAAATGTTTTTGTAGGATAAACCAAAAAAAAAAAGTCCTGGAAGATTTACAGTACTGCGCAAAAGTCTTTAGCACATGCAGTGAAATGCAGGAGAGCAAAGATGCCTTCAAAAATAATTAAATTAAAGGTTTATACATAAAAAAAAAAACAAAGATCAGTAAGCAGTAATGAGTGAAAAATGTCAACGTTTGGTGTGATGATCCTTTGCTTAAAAAAAATTGGAAGTTTCAGGTTCAGAGTGCGGTTTTATAAGGAAATGAGCTGTAGGTTTTACTGAGCATCTCGCAGAACCAGCCACAGTTCTTCTGGACACTGTCACGCTTGCTTCGTAATTTGGCAGCCAAGCCCCGTAGCCTTCATTATACTTTTTTTTTTAATCTGAAAAGTGCTCTCTCTAACAGTTATTCCACAAAATCGAGTCATACGCGAGCTGGTAGCCGATAAGGCATGGAGCACCGAGTTGGCGATAAGCCATGGACGACGAGATTTGAGTGGAATAACTGTTTTATTCTGTCCTGGATCAGTCACTGGATTTTGAGAAACATGGCTTTTCTTTTTTTTTTTGCAAATTCGATGGATAAAATCTTGATACAAAACTTCCAACAAAATCATTATTTCTGCCGGCGAAATGACAGGAGCAATTTGTGAAAAATGCGACAAAAATAATTCCTGAAAAAAGTGTGTTTTTACCATCAAATACTTCATTCCATATTTTGCTTTTTTGGGGGGGGGGTTGTTTGTTATTTCGTCCTCAGTTGGTTCAGCAACAGGTGCCGTCATTTTTGTTTTTCTCTACTCAAGGTATATGAGCAGATAGCCTAGTAAGAGAGTAGCCGATCAGAGCGCACGATTGCTCATATTCCGTGAATGTGGATAGAATAATATGTAATATGCTGCTCAGATACAAACCATTTTTTCTTGTAACATTTAATTTTGTGCTGGAAAACGAATGTTTGAAACTATAAAATGTTTTTGTACTGACCCGGTAAAGTAGAAGTCATAAAATAGAAATCTACAACAAAGTTTGTATAAAAATAAAAAAAATACAGTGCCGAAGAATTTTGCCCAGGACTATATGTTTGAGTAATACTGATTTTCTTCATGCTCACATGTATATGTTGGAAATTTACCAAGAATAGTTCCAGCATAGCTCATTTACATTTCATGACACTGTCTATAAAAGGCAAAGCTGACAGAGTGGAAAAC
The DNA here is from genome assembly GCA_026167865.1 of Notarius quadriscutis. Classification (NCBI taxonomy): domain Eukaryota; kingdom Metazoa; phylum Chordata; class Actinopteri; order Siluriformes; family Ariidae; genus Notarius; species Notarius quadriscutis. The sequence goes on from JANZLB010000019.1 coordinate 36,781,830, forward strand.
ATCGAAATGACAATGACAACTAAAATGTTAAAAAAGAGCCTTTTAAGCACAGTATGTGTAGCTTCACCTTTACGGCGCATTGGCGCGCGCACAAACCCTTCCTTATTTTATCGGGCTTGACCGCTTGTCCTGATTGTCTTAATTCATGGATTTGTTTGGATCGCTTCATTTACATCATTAATATGAATTGACAGCATTTCACAAAATGTCTGTTATGTTTGTGTTGATTGAAACTGAAATATCGAAGCTATATTTACTTAACAGTGTAACTCGGTATAGTTGCATGGTTTGAGTTTTAAGGTAAATTTGCACAAACTTTGGAGCTCTTGTAAAGGACAAGCTAAGATTTAACCCTTCCGACTGTTCTAACAGGAGCACAACCTGGACTGGTTTCCTCGGATGCGGGCGATGTCGCTGGTGAGCAGTGATGCGGAGGGCGAGCAGAACGAGATCAGGAACTTGCAGGAGAAACTCGAGTCCACCATGAAACTGGTCTCCAATCTCTCCAGCCAGCTCACTGAACTGAAAGAGCAGGTATGTGATGGAGATGGACAGGGTAAAAACAACCTGACCAGGCAACCCTTGTTTAAGATTATATTCACAAAGACTTGTTTCTGGCACACGTTTTATCGCACTAAAAAGGGAACTGAGGAGGAAGAAAGGATGCTCTGTGAATGCTCTTGTTTAGATTCTTTGATATTGACAGCAAGGCCTCATGTGTGAAACCTCAGAAGAAAAGTGCTAATTAGAGTTGGTTTCTGTTCACAATGAAACTAGACAAATGTCTATTCAGTCCAAACAAAAAGTGCCACTTGTAGTGAGCTTGTCAAACGTTTTCCATCTCCAATATTATTGGATGTTTAGGATTGGTTTGGTGGGGAAAAACAAACAAACAAACAAACAAAACTTGAAGGTGAGAAACCCAATTAGAGCAAAGGGCAATGACACACACTCACTCACTCACTCACTCACTCTATCTCGCGTGCGCGCACACACATCTGTGATCAGTGCAGCAAACCCATGTGCTACTAAGATGATCTTTCACCTGCGTCATGAGGCCAAGTGTTGTTTCACTCTGAATCAACTCGTGTATGTTCCAGACAAAGTTCTCCGAACCAGTGCTGTTTGTTTCCATACATAAATAACCCTGCAAGCAGAGATGATTAAATGCTGTTCATGCTGTGAGGTTTTTGATCAACTACAGTGCACTGTAAGTTGAAGAGTTTCTTGTAAATATAGTAGACTTGAGCATAAAATTATATAAAAGTGTCTGTGTGTAACAGATAATTAGGAGGCTGACAAATGAGAAGTGCATAGGAGGAACTAGAACTTCTTTTGACACCCAGACAGAGGGAAATAAAAGAAGGTCAAGTAACAATCCCAAAAAAAAAAAAAAAAGCCCGTTGCTTTTCACTTTTCGAGTAGTTTACATTTCTGTCTCTGGAATTTTTATTTTTTTTAAATTGATTAATTTTTTAGAACACATTTGAAATTAGTTTTTTGACCAAAACAATCCCTAGGCTTACTCAGAGACCCGCGATCTGTCAATGGATAAAATGCTTTCATTATACTGGAAAAATAAATATTATTCATAAGATTAAATGGCCGATAAAATGTGGAAAGGTAACTAAATCTGGAAAATGAAATTTAAAGCGTCAACAGCAATTACTGTCCAGTCTTTAAAAAAAAAAAATGTTTCCTTCTCCAAACTTCCCAAACCCAAGGAAACATCAATGCACGAGAGATCAGCGAAAGCTATTCCCGCATGCTGGTGACTTTTTATGAATCAATATCAATGAAAAACACAAAACAAATTCAAAGCAAAGACATCTTCATGTATAAGTATTTACTTATTTATAAGTAAATGCTAAATTATACCTTTTGATCTGACGCAAAACATCTTAAGTGGAACTGTTTTTTCAGGGGTGTGGTCAAGTATCTCGGTGACGGTACAGACCGTCTTCACCTGGAGAGATCATAAAGAAGCTTGCCAATTTAGAGGACAGACTTTGACATGGATTGTAAAGTGATAAAATGGTACTGAAATGGGCATCGTAGCATCGTGCACCAAGTTGTATAATGACAGTAATGACAAGAAATCATTGAAGATTTATTGAGAAACAGACCCACAGCACCATCTCGATCAGAAATCCCTCTGTGATGGAGCTCAGAAAAATCATTTCAGAGTTTCTGGGCCGTGTGGTAAACGTTACACGCTGTGTGCACCAACGTGTATTATTAATGCTGCTGGGATTCAAGGAAGACTAAATTCCTGATTTAGAACTTTTTAAACTGTTTTGGCTCGTGCCACCACAGAGCTGTGTGTGTCTCATAACTATCATTCCCCCCCACCCCAAAAAAAAAAAAAACTTTTTGGTTTTAGCTAACTCGAATCCTTCTGATGTGTTTAGGGTGATGATTGTATCCTGTTGAAGTGTGTCTGTATGTATGTACGTTCATGTAGTCATAATTTAATTGAGCATTATGATGATGGATCCATTAACTTTAACTTTGTATGAGCCTGATGGTGTTTGGCCTGTTTTTGAGAATGTCTTCGAGTCAGATTAGAGGATTTTACACACGACAAAAGTATTTCTTTAAGATTGATTTGTGTGTGAGCGTGTTCATGTGTTTGAGTGTGAGCCTATTGCATGGGATTACTGAATGCGTGATCACGATTGTGCCACAGTCACTCTCACAATGGTACACACGCGCACGCACATGCAAACACAGTCACGCACTCTCTGGACTCATACCAAGGGAAGAGAAACAGATTTAACAGATGCATTCATGCAGGAAGTGCGTGGTGTTTACAAAGGGGGAGAGTGTGTGTGTTTTGTGTGCGTGTTTGTGATGAGTTGTGGGAGCAGCTAAAGATTAAAACCCTCTGTGTGTGTCCTGACAGATGACTGAACAGCGTAAGCAGAAGCAGAGGATCGGACTCCTCGGACATCCTCAACACATGAATGTGAACCCTCAACAACCTGCCTAAGTGTGTGTGTGTGTGTGTGTGTGTGTGTGTGTGTGTGTACTTGAGCCAGGCCTTGAACTACCATGCTACCTTAGAAGTAGACCTGCAAAACTCCTTCCAGATTTACGCACACGCCACTAATCTCAGTAAGGGGAAAAAATAATAATTACATAAACATGAAGAGTTTGTGCCCCCTCGGTGCCTCTGTCAGGTTGGGTGCAGTACAGTAATTATGGCCGAGGACACCTGAATTTGGGGCAACACTGGACATTATGACTAGTTATAGATGCTGCTTGGAGAAGTGTTAAAGAGGTGTCTTTTTGTATTTCCTAACTGGTATAGCAAGCAGTATTTAATGTCTTATTTTTGTATTTTGTGCAATATTACTACTTTAATATGCAAACTTTTGTTGAGCTGTCCAATGTGTCTTAAAGGGATGATAATCATCTCTGATGTTAAATGCTTTCACCCTCCTGGCCCTTTTCTTTCTCAGCTTCATGATTGTACCGGAACGCTGTAGACTCATAGTGTCCAACTTATAGAGTCAACTTAGCAAGAATTCTAATAGCCATCAGGTTGCATTTATGGGCGGGGGGGGGGGGGGG
>JANZLB010000019.1:37018716-37026216 GCA_026167865.1 Notarius quadriscutis
TTAGCGTGCGCCTTATAATCCGGTGCGCCTTATGTATGGGTTAAGTACAGAAATGGGCGCCATAATTGAGACTGCGTCTTATAATCCGGTGCGCCTTATGGTGCAGAAAATACGGTATCTTGTATTGCATTGTTGCAGATTTAATGGTATCTCAAATACTGAATCGCAGTTGTATCGTATCATGTAGACGCATGAGGTTTCGACCCCTAACAAACAGAATTATGCAGTTTACTTTTTTTTAGTCTCCATAACAATCTTGTGCATGTGAATGTTTGTGACTGATAATCAATCATGGCCTCATATCGGTCCCCAGAGCCTGTCGCGACTCGTTTTACATTTCTGAAATGTGAAAATTGTCTGCGTAACCATCTGGGAAATGCCCTCGGGTATTTTGTCCAAAGTCGAATCTGACATTACAGCTTTTCCTGCATTCTGAAACCGCTTTATCTCCAGCGTTTTATTGGACTGACTGTATATCTACGGCCGTTTATGAGCCTCTCGGTATTTGGACGCCTGAACAGGGCCAACAATAACACGGCATATTAATTGCTAACTCTCCGGCGTGGGGGCTTTGTGTGCGCTTGGCATCGAGTGGGAAGTCCATTAATCTCATCCGGTGAACAAGGGGACGCTCTCAATGGATGCTGTTCCGCCCATTTTATGCTTCATTCTCGAAACCTGGAAAGCCACAAAAGAGTGTGAGAAAGAAAGAGGTTCCTCTTAACTTGATCTTTCCGAGGCGTGACCAGAGACCCTGATAGAGCGATCTTGGCACCGGTGGATGAGGGAAGGAGCGTATTTTACCCGCTGCTGAAACCAAACGGGGGTTTAAAAGTATTTGTGCTTGTTCTTGTACAGTTTGTGCAGTGTTTAATTTCGTGCTGCTCGAATTTATACTAAATTCTTACCAAGGCGAATGAGTCGGGTTTGTTGGGTTTGATGCGAATTAAGTTGGAAGCTTAAATACAGAGTACAGCTGGAAGAAACATCAGGTGAATGGAATTTTGACGTGTTGGGGCGTAGGGGGGGTGGACATTTTTGACATGGTGAAAAGGCAGAAACATGACTGTCCATGTGGGTTTCCTCCTGGTTCTTGAGTTTCCTCCCACTTCCCAGAAACATTGGCAGTGGATTGCTGAATCGCTGAATGACCCCCTGGGTATAAATGAGTATTTAAAGTGGTTACTGGAGACCATTTTTCTTTTTTCACCATGTTGAAGGTGCAGGAGCTCTGCAGGAAAATGACTTCTCCTTTTAAAGTCCCTTCTTCTCACGTGTCTTTGCCCAGAGGGACTGACAGCTTTGGGTCAGAGGTCAACCACCAGGTCACAGTTTAGGATGTCTGTCCTGTCAGTCAAACACGATTGGATGGCGTATCCGCCAATCAAACACCACTGGAACAAGCTCCGACAGGTTCTCAGGATACAGGTTTTTAATAAGCTTGTCTGGGGCTGGAGGAGATTATCGGTCTGATCTGATGGACATAAATCTGCAGGTCTGTCTTTGTTGTTTGCCTTTTACCTGTAATGTGTGAGACGGGAACCTGAAGGCGAGAGTACACCACCATGACGGTCTTCAAGCTGTGTGTGATTGCTGAGAAGTTTTCACACTGGTGAAATCTTTCAGTCTTTTTGGCTTGTCCTTTCTGCTCCTCTCCTAAACATTCGATAGTTTGATTGTTTTTCTTGGAGAAGGTTTCGTTGGCTCTTTATGTCTCATAGCTTGAAAGATGGAAGCTGTATACAATATGTGGCTATGTTAAAAATTAGGAATAATTTGTGAGAAATTTGAAACGTTACTGCGAGCCGAATTAGAACCAAACCGCACTCTGCATTTCTTCCTGTTTGAAGCCCAAGTGTGTGCAGGACGTGTAAGCATGGTGTCATATCAGGGTACGACTTGCTTGTGCCCCAGAGCTCACCCCACGGCTCAGAGGATTAATGTCAGTCTGGGCAGACAGCAGAGGATAGAGGTTGATTCTATTAGAGAAGCTTTCTATGGCTCGCGAACGCAGCAGGGGATTGAGGACCGAGGCAGAGAGGAAATGGTCAAATCTCGCCCTCGAGGTGAACATGGAGACTTGATGCTGAGTTTGCTCAAATAACATCACAGACTTGCTGAAAAGGCAGCAAAGCTTTTGGGATTATGAAAATAGAACATGGACTGTGTCTGGTTCTGGGTGTAGTGGTACACAGAAGCACGGCTGTGTTCAGCATCGTGTCGGGAGTCAGGTTTCAAATTTGGGTTAGTCAGAAAAACTAACAAGGGTTCCTCAAGGGTTCTTGGGATGATTTCTAAAGGTTTCGAGAGGGGTTTTGGATTGTTGTTGTGAAAGAGTAACCATCTGGTGGAGGGTGCGACACAGAATCTGAAGGACTCATTAGGGCTTTCTGAAGATGTTTTGGAACCTTTCATGAAAGAGAAATCATCTGTTTTAGGGTTCATATAGAATCTTTAAGATTCTTTTCAAGGATACAAGCCAAAGGACCCTTTCTGGTTTCTAATGGCATTTTGTGACTTTCCATAATCAAGAAACCTTCCGTCAGAGGGTTCTACCTCAGATTTTTAATCATGCATGCTAGGGGGTGGTACAAACTGAAGGACCACTCAGGGCTTTCTAAAGATGTTTTGGATCATGTTTTGAAAGAGAAATCATCTTTGTCAGGTTTGACATGGAATCTTTAAAAGGTCTCATTTCCGGTCAAAACCAGAGGACCATTAATGACCTTCTGAAGGCTCATTAGAACCCTTTATGAACGATGTGGTTGAAAGGTTCTCATTGGGGATCCAAAACCAAGGACCACTCAAGACTTTTTAAAGATGTTTTGGAATCTTTTGTGGAAGAGAAATAATCTTCTGTAGGTTTTATATCAAATTTGTTTGCTATCTTGGGTGATAAATGAGTGAAATTAAGACTGATTGATTGTGATTCCTGCTGATTTACCTTATTTTTAAATACTTTGACTCTTTGGAAAGGTTTTCCTCAAAGTTTAAGTGCATCCTTTAACCGTCATTATCTTCCTGTTGATCAGAGATGGGAACCATTTCCGATGGTATTCAGAAATCTTCAATGTTTTTTTTTTTTCAGCCAGAGTGTATGTTAAACTTGGTAATCTGGCCATCAAATCCATGTGCCTGAAGATAAATTTGGAGACTTTAAAAACAAGTCAACAGCCTGAAACACAGAACGAATAGAAGTCCTGCACAGAAACTGACAAAAAAGAAAGGAAATGATCAGAGAGGATTCCATGGAAGCTGCAAACTACCCAAGACCCTCAAAGAACTCAGGTCCCCCCCCGGAGTGTATCACCTTGGAGATGAGGTCAAATTAAGCCTTGTCGTTCTGGATGTCTGGTGTTGGATTGGATGATGAAAGCCTTGGGTGGGGGAGGCAGTGGACTCGCATGCCAATGCTTAACCTAAAAAAAGAAAGGAGAAAAAATAGCTGTGGAGTTCTGGGAGTGCTTGAATCCATGCAGATGTTTAGAAAGACGAATGGAGCTCGTCCGATCTCACCTATACCCTGTGCAGAACAAGGCCAACGAACTCTTAAGTGCTTTTGGGAGTACACACAGGAAGAAAAATATGGCTTGGCTGGTGTCCTAATATTCCACAGGGTTCTCACTCAATTCCCTGCGGAGTCAGGAGCTCCGGGCTGCGTCTCGTTTTTTTGATACAAATCTCGTATGGGGTTGATTTAGAAGGAGTTTCGAAAGTTTGAATTATAGACGTCATGGTAAATAAAAATCTTTATTTTCTGTAGTGTATTTTTTTAAACAAAAAAGACACTTTTGCCAAATGTATTTCTTTGTTTTGAACTCACAGGGGGAAGATTTCCCTTCGCAACTATGGATTACAGTTAAAAATACGAATACTCAGTCTCAAGAATACTGATTTTCTTTTTTTTTTGGTCAAAATTTGACATAAGGTGAAGCATCCAGGATTCCCAGGGAAAAGCCGATGCTTTGAAAGTTCAAACTCTTTCGCATTTAGCCGATCACAGCCGTGACTCTGTCACGCTCACGTCCATGAAGTGAAGACGTCGAGTGGACATAAGGCGAGTCAAGACGGAACGTATGAACCATCAAGGCAAAGTTTTTTATGCTAAATTCCTTTTAAGCACCTCTGTAACTTTGGCTGTTAGCAAGACAGCCAACAATGTTCGCATCGCTAAATTAAATAGTAACACAGGGTTGAACATTATTGTGCGAAACAAGACAGTTGAGAAGACAAATTTTTTTTATTTGTTCAATCACCACGAAAGCTTTGACATTTCCCTCAGAATTCTAGTCAATGCAGGTGTTTTTTTTTTAACGTAAATTTAGATCAAATCAATGTTTTTGAGATTTGATTGTTTTTACAAAACAGTAAAAAAATAAAAACCCTGAATGTTTTTTCGGGTTGAATCTTAGACCTGCGAAGTTCAAATCAAAACAAAGGAAACACACTAAGAGGGGGAAAAAGAGAATTTTCTTTTAAGTGATTTTTTTTTTTCAAATTCAAATCTTCTAAAGTTGAAATATAAAGCATGAAGCAAAAGCCTGAAATGCAGCCGATTGCCTTCTTCCAATATCGTACTCTCAGCGAGGGATTTCTGATGGATTTTGAAGAAAGCTTCATGTTTAAACTGGACTTTTTCTGCAAAATGGTGCTGAATAAATTCGGTACTCTCGGCTCGTTGTGCTCAGGAGGGAAAGGGAGTTGAGAGTATTGAGCGGTTTGTGTTTGGACACATGACTTTGTGGAAACGAGGATGTTTCCATCCATCGCTAAATACCTGTTGGATTTGTGTGACCTGCTGCGATTGTGTGATTCTGATCAATGAACTCGCTTGAATTAGGTTTTGGTACTATCAGGGGTGGTATTTTGTCCCAGTTTGCCCAGCACCCTCGGAATACAGGCCAACGTTTTTTTTGTTTTTTTTACCTCATTACTCATTCTTGGAAATCAATCCAACCTTTCGGGAAACCTTTCTATTCTCTTTAACCTTGCTTTTAAATGCCGTCCTGGGAGCTTTCCAACATCGTGAAACGTGTCAGAGTTTGATTTCTCCAAGGTTTCCATTTGTCTCCGTTTCTGTTTGCCGCTTGTGCTTGACGTCTGACGATACGATAGTGTTTCAGAGAACTCTGGGTAACATCCTGTTATCTGGGGCTGTAGTTTCAGTGATGGAGCCTCATTATCTGTCTCAGACAGTTTTGTTAAGTGAGTGAGACTGAAGGATTTGCGTCTGTGTGCCTCTCGGTCGTCTAACCTCGCTGGCCGATAAGCGTAGCTGCAATAACAGTACAGATAACTCGATCAACTTCTCTAAGTGGCTAATAAGAGTGGATTGTGGTGTCAGGGATGGAAAAAAGACCACCAAAGGTGTGGTGTCCACCTGGTTCTTGAACTGTGACAAAACAAAACAAATCTAAATTGAAAGAATGATTTTTTTTTTTTTTTTTTTAATCCTTGGCTGAGATGCGTGGAAAAACTCACGGACGGATGCAGAGGCGATGAGATAAAGTCTGATCAAAGCAGGTTTTTTGGACGGCAGAGTAAGCGTAAGGTCTGTGATGATCTCCTGATATCATCTTTATGGGAAATTTGAGAATAACTGAATGGAAATTGTGTACAAATGAGCGAGAATATTTCTAACATTTATTCCTTTGGCTGGCGACTGACAGTTGAGTCTTGTTCAAGTGGCTGTTTGATGTTGCTGGGATTTGAACTCATAACCTTATCCACCCGGGCACCATGCCATACACAACTGTACTGTACTGTTCAACCCACTTTTGAGAATAGGCTTTGATCATTCCTACATAATGATCCACTCCCACCGTGTCTCATGATGATCTTTTATTAATCATGGTGCAGGTTTGATCTTTACCTCATGGCTTATGTTGTGTGGTCGAAGATTGACCAAAAGTGGCACCTGCTCTGTATTTGAGCTTGTATTCCATTATTTCTCTCCAAAACATCACTCGTGTTGCAGAAAACAACTGTTTGGTGCCTTTAAACTGGCGTGAAAACCTTCCAAAGTGATTTCATACCAACGTTCAGAATGTGGAACTGGATGTTCCTGACTGAAGAGCTATGCTAAGCTATATGCTTAGCATCTCGGACTTGCTGCCGATCATCATTTTGAATGACCCGCTTTAAGATAATCAATGAGGAGGGTTTAGTCACAAGTAGTCAATCTCTGGAGTGTGTTTATGGAGCACAGAGCACAGTTTATGGAGCACAGATGGGCTGAATGAGGCCAGCTGGGTGTGTTTTTTATTGATTCAGCAGTGATGAGGGCTGAGAGCCACCTCACTTCTCCCTGCTGAACAATCAGTCTGATCAGAGCTCAGGTTCATAGATCAAACATGGCAAAGCATGATGATAATTTTTTTTTTTAAATGACGGTAATTCTTCCCAACAGCAGTTTGCAACACGACTGAGAATGAAAAACGGTTATTTTCCCATCATGTGAATCACCTGTGTGTCAAACACCCAACGTTGATGAATTGCACCAATTTGAGGCTCAGTTTAGCTTTTAAACGCACTGATATCTCCAATTTCTTAAGATAAAATAACAAATAATAGATTGAACCCAGTAATTGTGACATGCGGGCGTGGCCAAAATGTAACATTCGATCCTTTTTTATTTTTTTCTATTTTAGTTCATCTCACTCTTCAGAAGTAAGATTCAAACCTGAGGCTTAAAGTGGCACGGGTCGATGTATTAAAAAGATGAATAGTACCCTGTGGAGACAGAATAACCCCGAGGTACCTGAATCACACGCTGTATTGGCCGCTGCCTCGTGCTTGTGAAGGAGACTGAGCTGGAAAAACATGGCACGCTAATGTTTAGATTTGGGTACGGAAACGGCCAAAGTTTACCCTCATTATAATATTATAATGAGCGAGGTCGCAACAAACATGGCAGAACCGGTGGCCTCCAACACAGAAGTGAGCGCTCGAGAGCCTTCAAGCTCACAGGTGCGTTTAGATTTGGAATATTTCAGTTCTCGATTTGTATATTTATAAAAATATTTTTCTAAATATTTAAATTTGTCTCGATCTCGGAGTCTTCGTTTGATCTGGGTGATCCACCATGTTTGCTGTGGCCCCGCAGTCATGACCTCTGACCCATGCAAGACCTCGCGTGACTTTTCCGAACTGGCTGCCGAGTGAGCGGTCTGTAACCAGACTAACACGCAGTTCGGATGCCCCGCATTAGGAAACAAAATGATGCATACCAGCTATGCGGATGGGTATCAGCTCAAACAATTCAGAAAGGGGAGTGGATTAAATGATTCCTGAACCAGCACATCGGCCTGTCTCACTTTAACAGCACCATGGCATGACGTCATCGAACACACGTGCACAAACACATGGCTTGTGAGTTGGGTCTTCATGGCGTCTCATGGAAAGACTGATTTGCAGATCAAGGCTACGTGTCATCACAGTGTATTTGTACGTAACATGACCTGGAGTGAAAGCTTTAGTCTCCTGTAACCTGGTCAAATG
>JANZLB010000019.1:37253856-37266612 GCA_026167865.1 Notarius quadriscutis
AGACAGACAGATAGATAGATAGATAGATAGATAGATAGATAGATAGATAGATAGATAGATAGATAGATAGATAGACAAATGTGCAAGCAGACAGATTGAAAGGCAGACAGACAGACAGATCAATCAATAGACATAGAAACAAGACAGACAGACAAATGGGCAAGCAGATAGATCGACAGGCAGACAAACAGATCAAGTGATCGACAGATAGACAGGCTGACAGACAGACAGATCAAGTGATCGACAGATAGACAGGCTGACAGACAGACAGACAGATAGATAGATGTGCAAGCAGACCAATCGAAAGGCAGACAGACAGACAGCTAGATCAATCAATAGACATAGAAACAAGACAGACAGGGAAGCAGACAGACAGAGACAGACAGACAAATGGGCAAGCAGATAGATCGACAGGCAGACAAAGAGATCTAGTGATTGACAGATAGACAGGCTGACAGACAGACAGACAGACACGTGGATAGAGAGACAGAGCAATAGACAGACAGCACTAAGCACCCAATAAATGCCATTTGAATTAATTGAATCATTGGTAATTAATTAGCATGTAATTAATTATTATTAATAAAGCAGACCTGCCTTTTGTCCATCACCCAAAATCACCGAATGGTGAACATGGCATCTGTAGGGCGCAGCTCATTATATACACCGTTTAAAAACATGACCACAGAGTCCTGCTCACAGTCACGCTCCTCTGGGTCAGACACACACTCAGAACATGTTCCAGCTGGAATCACATCCATTAAAGAGCCACACCGTGATCTCCACTCATAAATATTTAACCTCCCCAAATGACAACTGAGTAAATGAAGATCTTTGGTGCGTTTAATCGTCTTTTATTGGCTCCCAGCTGACAAAAAGGATTAACCAATCAGGATCAGGCATTTTTCTCTTTACAATAAAAACAGCGAAATGAACTGTAGATTTCGCTTTATAAAGGTAAAATAAATTGTGTCCTATTACTAGCATCTTATTTTTGTCAGATAAAGAAATCAACAATTCAAAAAGCAATTCTAGCTGGTAGCCACCCAAATAAATGAGCGTTTCACACTTAAACACAGTACAGTGCACAAATCTGAGGCACCTTTTTTTTTTCTAGGACAAAAATAAATTGCTGATTTTTATTTTCTGGCATACATCATGGAGTCAGTACAAACACATCAGATATTTTCCAAACATTTGAACAAAATTAAACGTGACAGAAACATGTGTATGTCAGTAAGGAAAGCAGCGTATGATGTAAGACACTTTTTACAAAAACACATTAAGGCTACTGGGTTTTTCTGCAAAAATAAGAAGCAAGTGTGACAGTCAAAGTGTCCAGAGGAACTGAGGCTGCTTTTACAAAATGTTCAGTAAAAATTACTTACAGCTCATTTCCTTATAAAACTGAACACATTCAACCTGAAACTACTGTTTTTTTTAAAGCAAGTGGTTACGGCACCAAACACTGACTTTATTACTGTTTACTGCACTGAATAGTATTTTTTTTTTAAGTGAAAACATTAATTTTATTATTCCTCAAGGCTTCTTTGAATGAGCCCGAGATGTTTGAAGTGAACTGTATCAACACAAGAGGACAGATAATGTGGAGATGCGAGTGAGTCATTTATTTCCTCATCCTATTAATTTGGAATTAATTGTAGTTTAGACTGTGTGTGTGTGTGTGAGAGAGAGAGTGAGAGAGAGATGTGAATATTAAACCAGGGGTAATGAACACTTTATTACACTTTTATTCACACCAGAGCTGATTATACTTCTGACACCTGAACCCTGGACTTCGCTGTACGATTAAACTCTCAAATTGATGACACTTTCTCACAAAATATATTTAACAATAAATAAAATAAGGATGATGCTGAGAGAATAAAAAGTTAGAAGGTTCTCATGGATTTTTTTTTTTGGAAAAGCAGTACGGTATAAAAAGAGGAAATATAGACGCAGATGTAAAGAAGAGTGATGATGGGTCAGTGAAAAAAAATCAATAAAAACAAAAACATTCTTGATATAGAATAGAATAGAATGCCTTTATTGTCACTATACCCATGTACAATGAGATTAAAAGCAACTCCAATAACAGTGCTTCGTGACGTGAGGTCTTCCACACGTCACACACTGTGTAAATAAAGCGTGAATTTTTGGCATTTGGTTCATGAGCATCCTGTGAAGTCAAAACACATCAAGAAAACAAACAAAACATTTTTAATTAAATCACTGAAAGCTTTAGGTTATAGGTGTGGTTCAGGGAAGTCTGGAGGGAAGGGAAGGGGGGGGGCTGTTATTTGCTTTTTATTTCATCAGAAACTAGTTTTATTAAAGTTACTGTTCCTGTAAATAAAATGTAAACTACATCAGATTGACTGTAATGCGTAATTTTAGTAAAAATGGGTTGCGTGTGTGGAAAGATTTCAGTCAACCGCCAAATTATTATTAATGTGCATGTTGAAAGAGCTTTCAGTTTGATAGATAGATAGATAGATAGATAGATAGATAGATAGATAGATAGATAGATAATTTAAAGCAGTTAAAAGCTGATGGACACTTTTCCTCCTGCTGAATGTGAAGTTACAAACTTACTGATTTTATCACTAAGAGGTGCAGGATGTATTCTGACACTCACACTAATCACTCCTCACTCACGCCTCATTCACTCATCCACTCACTCCTCATCCACTCACTCACTCCTCACTTACTCCTCATTCACTCACTCCTCATTCACTCACTCACTCCTCACTCACTCCTCATCCACTCACCCCCTCACTCCTCATCCACTCACTCACTCCTCATCCACTCACTCACTCCTCACTCATTCACTCACCCACTCCTCATTCATTCACTCCCTCCCTCCCTGAAAGATTTCGGCAGAGCTGATGGAGCTGGGTTGTGAGAAGGCTGTTTGTTCCTCCCTGCGGCTGCCAGTGACGCAGTGTGAAGTGAGTCTGTGTGCTGAGTGGAAAGTTGCAGCTCGGACTCTTACCTGAGAGACTGTGAGGTAAACTTTCCGGAACAGCAGACAGTTCTCTCTCTCTCTCTCTCTTACTGCATTTTCAAAATAAAACAAACAAAAATCACCTCCTCTGTCTAAACGGGCAGAGAAACGACGCGGCCGGGTGGCTTCCCGTCGCTGCTCCTCCTGCAAAACTCCGGTTAGCTCGATGCTAACGTGAGGCGGTGCGCGCGCAGGTCTGAGCGCTTCTGCTCCCAGCGCGGGAGGCACGAGAGCGCGGCACAAGCGAGCGCGCGCTCCGCCCCCCTCTGTGTGCGCCCGAGGATCGAGGCGGGAGGCGCGTGAGCTCCAGCGCTCATCACTGCGGCCTCGCGGCGCCGCCTCGCGCCCGCTCGCGTGCTCGCTGGTTTGTCATCAATCAATCAATCAATCAATCAATCAATCAAGAGCACGCGCTGGTGCCGCCGTCTCGCGGACGGTCACGTGCTTTTTATTTGGAAAAAGAATTAAAGAAAAACTTAAAAACAAACAAAACTTTAAATTCATTCAGGAGCATCAGTCAGTGAGAGGCTCGCGCATGCGCTTTACGCGGGGGTTCTCTCCTCAATCAATCACACAAACAAACAAACAAACAGTCTCTGCAACCCAGCCGAGCACTGAGGGGCTTTCAACACACACACACACACACACACAATGGAGAAGGAAAGAAAGAGGGGAGAAAGAAAAGAAAAAAATGAAGGAAAGAAAAAGGGGAGAAAAGAAAGAAAACGGAGAAAGGAAGAAGGAAAGAAAGTCAGTAAATAAGAAAAAGAAAGAAAATGGAGAGAGAAAAGAAGGCAAGTTAGAAAGAAAGTCAGTAAATAAGAGAAAGAAAGAAAATGGAGAGAGAGAAAGGCAAGTTAGAAAGTCAGTAAAGAAAGAAAGAAAGAAAAAGGCGGCAAGTTAGAAAGAAAGTCAGGAAATAAGAGAAAAAGAAAATGGAGAGAGAAAAAGAAGGCAAGTTAGAAAGTCAGTAAAGAAAGAAAGGAGAAAAAGAAGGCAAGTTAGAAAGTCAGTAAAGAAAGAAAGGAGAAAAAGAAGGCAAGAAAAAAGAAAAAGAAGAGAAAGAAAGAAAAAGAAAAAACACCTTGTGCACAGTGTCCTGCTTTTTGTTGTTTTTCAGAATAAATAATACATTTTAATCATAACTCGATAGAACTCTGTGTCGATGGGACGCCTCCGCCTGGTAGACTGCTCGCCTTATTCAGTTGTGGTTTGGGGATGGACATTTGACCTCACAGTAATCTTGACCTGTGACCTTTTAACCTCAATCTAATCAGTTCATGTTTGTCCCAAAGCGCACAAATGGTGAATTCCTTTTATCAGCCTTTGAGATATCACGCTCACAAGGTTTCGGGACGGACAACCCGAAAACACAATGCCTCCTGCACCTTCCAGTGGGGAGCCAGAATAATAAAGAGCGAGCAACAGCCTGTGTGATGGATCTCAGAACCACTTCAGGTGCTTAAAAAACCCAGAGAAAACCACTTTGTGCACAATGACATGTTTTGCTTTGCTTAAAAAAAACCCAGTTTTAAAGACAAAAAAAAAAAAACACAAGAGGAGCATCCACAGAACCCATTCACTTAAATATTTCAGGCCACACACACACACACACACACACACACACTGTCCTGTGAAAAGCAGGTTATAGAGATATGAGACAAAAGTGAACTGAATTATAGTGTGTGTGTGTGTGTGTGTGTGTGTGTGTGTGTGTGTGTGTGTGTTATAGAGCAGTGATTATCAAGGCTGCCTCTTTTCTACAGGAATGTGACGCAGGATCGAGGAATCAGTTATTACAAGATGACAGTTGTAAACAGTGCCCTGTGCTGTTTAATCATGAGAATAATAAAATATCAGCAGCTCGTCACTAAACTCCACTGACTTTTACAACAACGACGATGAACATTAATCACGTGGCGTGCGTCACCTCTCTCTGATGCACAGTGTCCTGGAAACAGTGATGCATACCAGAAAGAAAAAAAAAAAAACCCAAAAACTGTATCTTTAAATAAGACTTTATTGATTTTCTTTTGTTAATTTATTTACATTACAACATTGGAGAGTGAATCATTTGTGTGGATCAGACAAACACCACAACAGTGAGATCTGAGAGGAAAAATCTGGACCACACAAGTTCCCCAAGCTGCGCAAATGGGTTTAAAGCATCGCATCGCTACATGATAATATCTGCTTCCTCATGCACGAGGAGATCTCCTGAACCCTGCTTTAAAGGAATGTCTCATCATCCCACTCACTCATCGACATCACCAGCATCAGTCATTCAGCACACATCGAATAAAACCTAATCACAGCCTGATACACAATACCACGCTGTTTTCAGCTCGGAAAAAAGTGAGGTTGGACATCAGGTCGTGTCAGAAGATGAAATGCATGAAGGCTACCTGAGTCTGTGCAATATGTCGACTACAAGCCGCGACCGCAATACTGAGATCAGAGACGGCGGTAATGCTGCGGAGGACGCGTTAGTGGTTAGTGTTTGCTGCGATCGTGGCCTGGATGAGGAAATAAACAAAACTGACACAAACCTGATTCCAAATAAACAAAACATCAACATAACTTTAAATTTTCATCAAACACGTAATTATCAAACACAAAATAATAATAAGAATAAGAATAATAGTTATTAGCATCGGAAGAGTGCATAGATTTGACTCAAACTCAAACTGATTTAAAGGAAATTTATTGCAGAACGTTTATGCAACGCTACTTTAACCGACTTATCCTTGCAGGCTTCGAAAACACTTCATTTAAATTTCGGTAAAATAAATATCAACAGGAATGTAATTTAAAGACATTTTAGCACTAAAGTCATAGCAAGTCCATTAAAGGATGCATAATTTTAATCCACCCAGACGTTCTCATTCTTTAATTGCTTAAAATATTTAATTATGTCACTCGGCTTATGCTAATTCATGTCGTTTGAATCATTTTTTAAAAATAATTATACGTCATCTATTTATACGTCAAATATGGTATAAGGCCCAGAATTTCCCCAACAGCAAGGTGTTAAGATTTTAATAATGTTCCATCAATTAAATCGAATAACATCAATCGATCTTGAATTTTTAAAAAAATAATAATAAATTTAAAAAAAAAAAAAAAACACCGCAAGTTTGAGCCCTTTGTTGAAACTGATCTTGCGGGGGAGGGACGGAGTTTATTTCCAACCCAGAAAAGGGGGGAAAAAAAAAAAAAAAAACCTGAAACAAACAAAGAAACTAATAAGATCTTTCGCAGGACAAAAATCGCAAATAACTTTTTTTTTTTCAAAATACCTTTCGAAGCGTGTGCTTACTTGAGATCGAGAAACACGTTTCAACGTTACAGTGTGCACCTTTAACATGAGCAATTCAAAACACTTACAGCCACTTTAATGACATTATTGATAAAGATCAGTGTTAAAGCAGCGCTGTATTCATTGTGTATTAATATGTAATAAGCAGATGAGCTCTTTCTGCAAGCCATAAATGTATTTTTTGGTCACGCCATCACACAAAAAATCATTTTCAGTTATATGTGAATAAACTTTTTTTTGTCTTTTACGTCGAGTTATTGTGTCACGGTGACACGCTGAAATGAAAAGATCTTTCTGAAACGTCACTCAAATAAAACCCTTTCGATTTGTCAGTGTGGGTCAGAACAGTGACGGGTCTTTTCTTTTTTTTTTTAAAAGGCAAAGGTGAGTGACTGAGTCGAGTTGTGTCGAGGCAGCATCGTTACTCATCACCATTAAAGGAAAAATCATATTGACATTTCCCCCACTTCCCTCAAATACAGTCAATCAGCTCGGACTAGATTTCTAGATTATCTTCACGTCAAGATAAGCTGAAGCGATGGTATTTATCTTTAAACAAACAAAAGCACATATTTACACTTGCAATTTGAAGCCCAAATCAGCACCACTTTAATATTTTAGAGGCAGAGCCGAAGAGGCAGCAGGTTGTTTTGTTCATCTTTATACGTCCTCAACCACATCAGGACATGACCAATGAGCTGGATGTGGATTGAAGTGGATAATTAGTTAAGAAGGAAAAAAAAAGTATGATTTGTTCGTGATATTTGTCTCCGCTCCAGCGCAACATTCCATCATCATATATTTCCTGACTGACATCATTCTGCGTTTGGACAGGATCATTCTTTCCTGAAAAGCCCAGATCAATTTTGCGACAAAAATCTCTAAAGACATCTTTAGCTGCTAAAATTCTCCACTTGTATAATTCCAAGCGCACAGCTCCACAACGAACTGTTCACTTCTCCTATTTTTACCTTAAATTTAGAACAAAATGTCTTTTGTTTGAGGGAAATCGAAAGCAGTAAGAATTCTGAAAATTTGAAGCACTAACCTTCCGCAATATCCCGACTGAACACTCTTCAAAACATCCAAGGGTTCTCCCAGAGGGACAAATCCAAAAACCCTGGAATCAAGTGGAACCCTTTTTCACCCTGTACACAGAACCTTTTATTCCCCTTTTCCACCAACAGGAAACGGGTTCAGTTCTGGATCACGCACCACATTTTGAACCGTTAAGAGCATTTCAACCCCAGCTGGAACCAAATTACAGCTGGTTTTTCCAGCGTGAACCATGACAAAGTCAGCAGGCGTGTCAATCGTTTGGAGAAGAAGCAGAACGCAGCAATGGAAAAGGAAACGTCTTCAGAAAAAAAATGGACCATAAACAAATATTTGTAATAACAGAACAAAAGCTCATCATCTCCACCGTCTTACTACGACTGTTTAGTCTGTTGTGAATTGTACCATGCCCTCCATTCATGATGCATCCTTGATTACAACGGTTCCACTCAATACTAATGAAAACGTGGGCCAGTTCGCTTTGCACCAAGGTTCAAAGAATCCTGAACAGAACCAGTTCAAGAACCCGTTTCCTGGTGGTCTGAAAGGGGAATCAGAAGGTTTCTAATCAGAACCCATTCTGCGTAGAAACATACTGATGCAACAAAAAAAATTGTTGCAGTCAGGGGTTCCATAAAGTTTTGAGCTTTCAAGATAACAATAATAATAATAATAATAATAATAATAATTCAGGATTTTTCTTAGGAAAAAACCCCACCTATGGAGCCTGAAGGAACTTTTCTACACAATCACTCTTCAAGTAAAGAAAGAAATGGCGAAACTTACACTCTAACCTAAAAGTGAAAGAAAATGTCATTTATACGGATGCTGGAGAAGAATTTTTAAAGAACCTTTGGATCATTGGACCATCATTCATCATCATCATTTCTGTTGGTTCCAAAGAGAAATTTAAAAAGATCCCTTCTCTCATGTCAGCGTTAAATGGAAAGATTTGATGGTGGAAAATGTTCATCCTGTGTATTTACAGCAGTGTATTTAACCCAAAATGACAAAAGAATTCGAAGTTGAAAGGTTCTCTTGGGAACAAAAATGGTTCTTCTATGGCACAGCTCTAAAAAGCACCCTTATCTTTAAAAGTGTACTCCTGGTGAGCAACCAAGAACCCTTGAGGAACTCTATCTTTCGATCAAACGTACAGCCTGATATAATATTATGTGAGATTTAAAAGTACTACATTTTCCACACTGTCCCTTGAATGCCATGTTAGTGTTTCTGTTTCGGGTTTTTTGAGGGAGGGGTGTTTTTTTTTTGAGGTGCTGTGGAGACAATATCCTGTTTTTGTTGTGTTATGGTCACTGAGGTTTGATGATCGAGACCCGAGCCTCATACAGCTCGCTTTACTCTGTTCGGTGAAGCTCATGCCGAACCTCTGAAGGATCTGAAATGTTTCCTGTGCAGCCCTCCGCTGTGTGGTTCACCAGATCCTGACAGCAGCTCCAGCACAGTGTCAGTGGTCAAGAGGTGTCAGACGTGTCCCGTCCCGTCCTGGGGATCAGGAATCGGGTCTCAGTATGTGAGCGAGTTGAGGATAAAGAGGCGATCCTCCTCCTTCCTGATCCACTTTAGAAGTTTGGTGACGGCCAACATGGCCAGGGCTTTTGTGGCCAGAGGACTGAAGCAGAGGTAGAGCTCAAAGCCGCTGGTTGACTGACGAAGCAGGGGAGGGGGAAAACAAAAACAAACAGCTAAATGGATATGTCAGCAGCTTACATAAAAAGTTTTCACCCCCCACCACCCTTTAAACTTTTCTACATCTTGCACAAACTTGGACTGTGTGTCATGAATGTACATGAAGCATGGTGGTGGGAGCATCACACTGAGGGTTACCATTTTTCAAACTTTTTCAATTCAGTAATTATATGTTTCACATTTTAATGACTGACCCGTGTGTGTGTGTGTGTGTGTGTGTTCTCACCCAGGCGAACAGGTTCTCCGTGTTGGTGCAGCGGTAAATGGAGCGCAGGGGTCGTGTCGGATGGTGCATGCGACTGTGGAGGTACTGGTACAACTCCATGAGCCTCTCCTGCTCCTTTTCAGCACGATACGGCACAGGCAGCTCCGGGCTAACAACAAGAACGCACACCATCAGCTGACCAATATTAATCTACGTATATTCATCCATCCATATTCATCGAGACCACTTATCCAGCAGGGTCATAATTGAGCTGGAGCCAATCCCAATCCCTGGGAAGGTCACCAGTCTATCACAGGGCTACAGAGAGACGAACAACCATCACACGAACACCAATGGGGGTTTTAGAGCAGAGTATCCAGTTGACCTCATCCACATGTCTTTGGACTGTCGGAGGAAACCAGAGCACCCAGAGGGAACCCACACTGGCACAAAGAGGAGAACATACAAACTCCACACAGGGAGATCCCAGTCAGCCACGAGGTTCAAACCGAGAACCTGACTGCTGTGAGGCGACGGTGACGACCCGCTGCCACACCATAACAACCAGCGAGGCTTCTTTCAGACACATGCACACAAAACAACGTTTCCCGTTTTAAAACCGGATAAAAAGCGGGCGTGAGCGCAGGTTACTGCAAGTGGGCGGAAATCTAAGAGCTGCTCCGTACCGATACCCAGCGTGACGTTGCAGCCAAACAGAGGTGCAATGAATTTTATTTATAATGTGTAATTCTCACACCCGCTCTGTTCACACAGAAATATCACAGTTATAAGAATAAATCACTCGGCATCATTCAGGCCAAAACTAAATAAGCCGTCACACGCCACGTCCTCGATACACTTCCCTTCTACACATATAAATAGAGCTTCTATATAAATCAATAAAAAGGTGGAGTTTTTGCCTCCATCAATACCGAGACCTGCTCTTATTTCTGAATACTCATTCGACTCATGAACAACAACCATATGAACAAAACGTAATTAAATCTCTCATCTCATGTTCACACGAATCATTTTTTAGCTAAATTATTAATTATTGTCGAACATTTCACGAATGTGCTTCACCATGAGTGATGTTTAAATCTTTCATTTGTGGAAAGGTTTTGGGAAAGTTCTACACACTGCAATTCATCATCACCATCACCACATTTCTGGCCTTTTCTTTCTTTCTTTATTCAGGTATCTGTATCGCACTGCAGAGTTTTTACTTCCGTGTAACACGTAATAAAATGTAAATCATGATGATGATCAGAACATCACCACCAAAATTTTATCTAAATAAATAAATAGTGTCTGATGGTGAACTCCTCCTCACCTGGTGTAAAGCCCGGAGCTTTTGGACTTGTAGACGAAGTGCCAGAGCTCAGGGATGCCCACCTGTGAGACGGGGTAGGTGGGCGAGTGCAGCGCCTCCTGCAGGGCCTGGTAGGCGTTACGCTTCTTCAGCCGCTCCAGAAAGCGCTGCTTACAGTCGGACAAGTTAAAGAAGTCCTCTCGGTCCGTAGAGACCAGGATCAGACAGAGATCAGACGCTGGCTCCAGGTATGAGATGTGAGCGTGGAAGAACCCGGAGGCGTTGAACTTGGGCAGGCAGACGGGTGTCCAGCCTTCCCCCTGCCTGAACGATGAGGACGAGGCGGCGAGGTTGGACAGCAGGTGGAGGTCGGTGTGATGGAGATGCTGCTCTTTCTTCCGGATCAGAGCGATGAGTCTGTTCCCGGCGAGCAGGATGGAGAAGACGAGGTTCTTGGAGCTGGCCGCCTGCAGACTGGTGCAGACGATGTTGCGCGTGGTGCTACAGAGCGGCAGGCTCATGGTGGCGTTGAGCATCAGCCCCGCGTCCGTCTCCAGCAGGCGCAGCAGCCCTGCAGTGACGCGCTCGGATCCGGCCAGCAGCCGGCGCAGGTCGTAGCTCTGACGCTGCTGGAAGACGCGCTGCAGCTGAGGCAGAGTGAGCAGACTCAGGATCTGATAGTATACATAGTGCAGCTCTCTCCAGAGCTCGCTGTCTGACTGACCCGAGCGAGACACACACACCAACACCAGCGGACTCTTACGCAGGAACACCACACGAAAACCATCTAAGGGGGGGAAAAAAACACACCAAATGGTCAACATGAATGAAGGGGAGTGTGTTTAACTACATCCGGTTAACGTTTTAAATTAGAATTTAAACTGTTTTTAGTTTAAATTCACTAAGAAATATATGTTTTTTTAGCGCTGTGATACACGGATTCTTAAATTAGATTAATAACTCGAAACTGTTTAAAAACACATAAATCTGAAGAAGCAAAAAAAAAAAAAGTTTCCTTATTCCCTTTGATCCTGATATATGGGCTCAAGAGACTCAAGATGTTTAATTCTTCTCATTAAAACTCCGTTAATCAGTGAAATATGGCGATGACCTGCGTGAATGGAGAGTATGACGTTCTTCTCGGCCTCGACGAACGACACGAGCGCCATCATGACCCCCATGGTGGTGGAGAGCGCCTCCTCAGAGCCGTAGCGAGTGTAAATGGGCTTCCCTGCCTCGCTGAGGATGAACACGTGCTTCTTGTGTGAACGCCATGTCTCGCTCGTCACGTCTTCCTCCTTCTCCCGGACAACAGCCTGCACATCCTGCTTCAGCTCATCAACAGGCTCTGCTTCTCCTCCTCGCTGCTGTTCCTCCTCCTTCTCCTCCACCTCATCAGCATCAGAGCGGCGGCTTCCCGTCAGCTCCACGTCAGCCGTCAGGTCCTCGAAAGACTGCGTGTGGACGAACATGGCACGTTCCTGACCTGCACCTGAGGAACACACGCACACAGTTTATAAATTCAGTCCACGAAAGCCTGTCTATATTTATACATTTACAGATCACCATCGATCTCAAAGTTGAGACAGATTCCTGAGAACATCCAAAGCGCCTGCCCGCCTCACCTGGTTCCGTCCCTTCCACCAGCCCCGGAGTCGGACTCTCCGATCTGTTATCGCGAAGATGCTCAACCGGCGCGAGGTGTCCGTTCGGAGTGTCCCATGTCACCCCTTTACCGTGGATGTCGGCCGCCATGCTGGATGTCTTGGAGACAGAGGACTTGATGCGTCCCAACAACGTGAAGGACCAAATTAAGAATCAATCACTCTATTGAGGAAGGAAAATAAATAAAATCACACATGCAGCTATAAAATACTGCTTTATTAGGAACTTGTTCTTGATTCTAAGATTCCTGGAACCCAATGTGTTCTGTTTCCTGTTGCATGCTGAGATGCTTTTCTGCTCACCACGGTTGTAAGGATGTCAGTGGGAATAATCTAGCCTTCTTGGATTGTGTTGTACACATTAGACAAGACAGAAGCCTTAGCATCGAGGTCTACCGGAAACCCACACACACAGACCAGTACCTACTCTTCGACTCTCACCACCCACTGGAACACAAATTGGGGGTCATTAGGACCTTGCAA
>JANZLB010000019.1:37348722-37363208 GCA_026167865.1 Notarius quadriscutis
ACACAAACATGGCAATAAGTTCTTGTGTTAATGGACCAGACTCCACTTTTGGATCATTAATCCTTTTTGACTGAGAACGCCCTGCATGCATGGGTTTATGTTGCTTCTGGCACATCCATACAGTTTTAAATACAATTCCTACAATTAAAAACAGTTTAGTTTAATTCCTGGGCTCCCGTCTGTAACAGGGAGTGATGTCGCATCCCATTAATACACGTTACAATAGATTATTAGATTCTAATAGCTAAAATAATTGGGGATGTTTTTTAATGGGCCCCAGTATGAATAGGTGGGCCTTAAAGTAGAAAAGGTTGAGAACCCCTGCTTTAGATTATTACTAGCCATATTTGCTATTCGGGTGAGAACTTGATTATGGTGGAGGAAATGGAAAAAAACTGTTTGTTCCCAACAAAAAAAGAGGTTCTGCTTCGCACCTGCGACACCAAAGCATAGTTTCCCTTTGCACGAGAGCCAACTACCGTAACATGGCCTCTACACGTGTAGAAGTGTGATTGCATGTGTGTGAAAGACAGCAGCCGTAATTAAAACTATGTAGTGCACGTAACCGTGCTTGTCTTGAGTAAGAATGTGTAAATGGCCTTACTATGGGGATGGCTGCCTACTCCGTCCATGTGTCCTCACAGACCGTGTGTGAACGTGTGCACGTTTCTAAATTCGAACTGCATTCGATGCGTTTCCTTGTCCATTACAGCCACATTGATCTGTAGTGTCTATAAAAAGGTTTACTTGTTGTGAGCCTTTGACGAGAGCATGCACCATTGTTTGGTGAGGGAGTAAATGCGAGTACAACGCTCAGAAGGTAGCGTGGAGAGTGAGGTGCTTCCAATCGACGTTGCTATGTGCATCGCTCCTTAGATACTCCGCCTGGAAGAAAAGCACCCAGACAAGGAAACAGAGCTGCTTTATTTATCTGCTCTGCAACTGCATTCCTGCTGCACACCTCGGCTGGCCGTACAGTATACTGAGCACATCATCTATTAAGTTATTCAGTCAAGCACTTAAAGCCTTCAACCCATACAAGTGAATAGCTAAAACGAATAGCTAATATTTTAATCAATGGCTCGAAGAAAGCGGATAAACGCGTTTGCCGTTCGAGCAGCGTTTCTCAAATTTGAATGGCCTGTGAAAGAAACGTCCTTGCCGATAACACACTACAAACACAGACACGGAGAAGGTGATTAGAGGTTGCACTGAATTGATAACCCATTTTGGAATGGGTGATTGCATTGTTCAGGTTCTCCACAATTAAATCTCAATCTTGGTGTGACCTACTAAGACCGTTGCAAGCCATCCCAAAGAATGGCGAAGGAAGAAAAAGGGTCAAGGAGAAAGAAAGAAAGAAAGAAATTGTAGGCTGAGAGAATGTGGTTCATGGTGAGAGCAATTCTGAGTAAGAGCCTTTAAATGCAGGTCTGAGTCTTTGCAGTAACGAAGTACGTTTATTTGAGTACTGTACTTAAGTACACTTTTTGAGTATCTATACTTTACTTGAGTATAAATTTTTTTGGAAACTTACAACTTTAGCTTCACTACATTTGAAAGGCAAATATCGTACTTTTCACTCCACTACATTTCTATCAAGGTCCTCGTTACTCGTTAGGATGAAGTAGCTTTGAAAGTGGATGTGTTTTTCTTTTCTTTTCTAAAACATTATTGTTTTTTTTTCGCAGGTGACACTGAGACAGCTGATCAGTAATCACTAGGGTCACATCATGTCCATAGACTGTATAAAATCAAGTTCAATGATTTCTCAGCAGCATTATTTGATCATGATCAGTTGATGGCAGAATGGAAGGAGACGGTTCTTCTGGGGAATGCACACACCCATGGTCATACCTAGAACCCATGCTTGAGTTTTCTGAAAGGAATAAAGATTTGTTTCAATTTAAATGTTTGCTTCGTTTGCCAAAAACAAACCACATCACGGCCTACAAAAACTTGCCATCCAACCTGTGGAAGCATATTGACGTATATAAATGTTTTATTCAAAGAGAAAGCTTGCAGTGAAGTTGTCTGTGCTTTTAGAGCTGGCGATAACATTGCAATAGCTATGCAGTCTGGTTAGTCAAATGACTTTCTATGGATTTGCCCACCAAGTTGCCATAACCTTGTCCACGGCTAACGTTAACACATAGCTAGTTAACTTGGACACTGCTAGTTAGCATGTAAAAATGGAGTTACGCTAAAATAAATAACTTTTCTGAGGTCCTTTCAGAAATATGTTTTAGCATAATCTTGCCAAATAAACAATGTAGCAATCTTTCTTTTCTAGTAGCGTTAGCTACCCAATATGATTTAAAGTTCGAAAAGGTGGAGTTTCACGGACTAGCTCGCTTACCATTAAACCACCATGATGGCACAGCAGGCGTTCATTTTGTGAATTCACATTTCTGTCTTTGGTAACGGTGTTAGGTTTTATAAGTGTTGTGGTAATAATACAACGATGCATTGACAGAAAATGTACTTTTAATACTTCAGTATTTTTTAAAGCGAGTACTTCAGTACTTAAGTAAAAATTTGACTGGACAACTTTCACTTGTATCGGAGTCACATTTGACGAGTAGGATCTGTACTTTGACTTAAGTAATGAAGTTGGGTACTTCATCCACGTCTGTTCCAATGAGATGCGGCCATGAAGGGAAACAAACAGTTTATTCTTGAAGTTCTTTGATGAACATTGTCCATTTTCACACTCTAAAAAGCGTTCCAAGGTATAAACTTTGTACAAATCAGGCGGTGCCTTTAGTGACCTAGGAAAAGTGAACAAAGTATTTTAAAGCTTATTTACATTCATGCACCGACTAAGAACCGCTGTCGTGATCATAAAGACCGTCCTGTTGCTCATCAACCCACCCTGAAAGGTCGATCTGTAACAACGAACACTACAGTTGAAACAAATGAACCTTTGAGGTGAATTTACCTGGTTGGCGCTGGAATACATTTTTCGTGAAAACTTTTCAGTTTATTAAACAGCTTAAGATCACTGAAATCACTCCAAATTTGTGTCTCAATAATAAGAATTAGATGAAAAGGAATCACACTTTTGTGTTTATTCGTTGGGAAAGAATGGCAACCTGTGGCACAGACATTTAGCTAGACTGTAAGTTGGGTATGTGCGCCCTCTGGTGGCTGGGTGTGTTACTGCAACAAATCCAAACCTTGTGAAACAAGAGAGTTTTAAAACTAACTGCATTTTTTTTTTTTTTTTTAACTGCACTAACCTTCTGTAGTTTTCCACAGGGTATACATTTACACAGGCACATTTAATTGGGCCTGGACACACTTGCCGTGGCAGCTCTTTTGGGAGATGTACTTCTGAAAACTCTTTTCGTACCAAGTCTCAAACACGCAATTGTAAGATAAATTCTGATTTATTTCATTTTGCTGTTTATTATTTAAGGTTTAACCCCCATCATCACAGTGCAATCTCTGAAATAGTACTGAACACTTTACAGGTGAGTGTTATCGCATCATAAATACAATAACCAATCATGTTACAGGATGCAAATTACTTTGCATTTAAGAGCAAGTTTATAAGGCGGAGAGAGCTGGTGATGTTTCTCACTCATGCATTCAGAAAACAGTTTTAAGACAGATTTTTTTTTTTCATGAAGAGAGGGTAAAAATTGCACATACACTTCTGTGCTTGCTTTATTATTATTATTTTTTTTTACAGGAACTGCCATGTCAAGTCATGACTTACGCATGAGAGAGAGAGAAAAGTTACAACCCCAAAACCCCATAAAACTTCAAAGATCAGCTTTGTGCAACTTAACAAAAAAAAAAAGAAAGGAATAACCTCAATTAGTTCGGACACCATCGCCCTCTACAGGCTGTTTCTGTTACTGCATTGAAACCCGTCACTGACAAGTTTTTTTTAAAGTGGAAAATATCCTTCACTTCCTTTCCTTCTATTACAAGAGTCAGCTTCAGTGTTGGATTTCTTCCCCCTCACCATGTTTCCTTTTCTTCTTTCAACTCGCCTATTTTTGGACAATTCTTCTTCTTCGGAGTCGTGGTCATCGGCGTAGGATGTGGTAAATTAGGAAGGCTTTAAAACAAAACTGTCAAGGCAATGTACCATATTTCCAGCCATTGTTTTTCATGAATGCAACAGTGTCCTCATGCAGATCCAACTTATATTTTTGATTGATGAGTTGTGGCGAATTCCCTGCTCCAGAGTTCACCTGATTTACCTCATCAGCCAGATTATACTGCAATCCACTCAACTTGGAACTCGAAAAATCCCAACCCTCAAGAACAGAACGGTCATTCATCTCTGAATCGCAAGTTGGGAACTCCACCATCCATCTATAGGAACATGTGTTCATTCAGCTACAAGAGCATTCATGAGATCAGGCTCTGATGTTGGGTGAGGAGATCCAAGGTGCAGTCAGTGTTCAGCGGGGTCGAGTTCGATCAGGGCTCCATGCAGGACACTCGAGTTCTTCCACTCCAACTTGAACACACCATATCTTCCTGGAGCTTGCTTTGTGCAAAGGAGCATCATCATCTTCATGCTGGAACAGGTTTGGACCTGTCAGTTTCAGTGAAGAGAAATTGCAACACTTCAACAGACAAAGACGTTCTGTACAACTGTGTGCTTCCAACCTTGTGGCAACAATCTGGAGAAGAACCACATTTAGGTGTGATGGTCAAGTGTCTCCAAATTTTTGACCAAAAATAGTTTCTCTCCTCGACATCCATGTTTGTTTTCCCAAGGTGAAGCACTGGAATGTGTTTAGATTGCAAAATCAATTGAGCTCCACAATGGATTGCAGCATAATAAGCCAGTAAAGAACACAAAGATGTACGGTGGAGGTGCTCCAGGACCAGGATTGAGAAACGCCAGATGATTAGTATGCAAACAGCAGTTCGAGAGTATGGGAACTAAAAATACAATTAGAAAAAAGATAAACAAGTGGGTAATTATCAAAAGGGAAGGATGTTAGATACTACATAAAACAAAGTTTTGGTGGCATGTAATTTCCTGGTAAACAGTCCCCCGGTTTTAATCATTTAACAGTCATTTCCTCATAATTCCACCTCTCCCTGCCCCGTCGTTGTGCCTCAGTCCAGACCCCAGACCTTCATCAACCATTAGCTACTCAGAGTTTGTTGGTGCAAGATCTGATCCAGGATCAGGGCAATCACAGTACACTTGTATACTGTTATTCCAGCATTTTTTTTTCTACAGAAACAGATCTGATTTTCTCCCCTCATTCAGTTCTGTGCACAAATGATTAACTTGACTTTTGCTGAATGACGCGTCGCGTGACTCGGGCGCTATGGTGGACCAGTTCCAGGTGAAGGGACTGAGACTGTCCTCCAAAAACACTTTCTGCTTTATGCCGGACGGTGTGTACGAGGCCACTGTCAGAGTGTCGGATGGGAAATTCAGCACTGATGCAGGTTCACATCACCTTGGTTCCTTGGAGCATGACCACACCCATGACTGTGAGTACAGAGACCACACCCATTACCGTAAATACAACACTGAGACCACACCCACCATGATCAGCAGATTTTAAAGTTGAGAAGTAGGAGTCCCCCCCCCCCCACACACACACACACACACACGGTGACCACACTAAGAGGAAATGTAATTACCAAAACCAGCTTGTTTTGAGTGCGGCTGCGATTGTGAAATTTAGTGAAGCTCAGATTACCCGAGCCTTGGAACACCGCTGTAAACCACCTTTTCATTTTGTATAACTTGATTTTAGTTCTGCACACCTCAGGCACTTTTCTCTAATCCACCCTGAAACTCAAGGAGCTGAAGCCACAGCCCCCCCCATGGTGACTAATTACAAAAATCAGTTTGAATTAGAGAAAGAATTTTCTGAAGCATGGGAACCCTTGTGTGAGATCCTTTCAGAAAGACTCTTCTGAACTGATTGAAGTTGTTGTTGAGCTGATTGAATTTGACTCGAGTGAAACGTCAAACCATAATGCGAAAGTATTAACACACGTCTCCTCTCCTTTCTTGCCTAAAGTATACTGCAATAAAACTCAGATTTTATGTCTAAAAGTTGGGAAAACGTAATCCTGCAGGCTCAAACATTCTGTTCCTGAGCGTAATGTTCATACAGATACACTGGATTATGAACTTTCCTTCTTGCAGATAATATTCAGACTAATGCTCAAACTTTGTGCAGTCATGCAGCCCTGGAGAACAGACTCTTTATTAAAGCATTCCTGTGATTAATTCCAAGCTTGAGACAGAATTCCAGATTGATGAAAGCTATGAAACATGACAGTTCTGAAGTAATCCTGCCAGTCTGTTTGAGCAACACCAGGATCAGACGATACAAATTTAGCCTGAGTGACAAATTTCCAGTGTTAGCCCTGAATATTGGGGAACGACGAACGGGCCTTGTCGGGCAGCACAATCGAAGAACAGCGATATGGTGTCAGGGAGGCTCTACAACACTGCGGCAAAACGTCTAGCGTGTCAGAATGGCAAGATCTTTTCGACAACACACAAGGACATGAATGATGATTGGTCGAGGTTAAAAGTTGTCGTGCTACAAGTGTCCTGACAAAAATGCAGCAAGAACGTACGGCACTGGGACTGTCGGATCGGACACAAACAATCTTCTGTCGTCTGATCCTGATATAAGAGGACACTATTGCACTAATAAAAGAGGTATGCGTGCTCCTCAGGTAGTGTGGATCCCTCAGGTTTTCTGTTTGACCCTACCAACGTGCAGAAGACGACAGACAGGACGTGACACGACTTCAGATGGGCTTGTCATGCATAGCAATAGTAACTAAGGAGGCATGATTTGGTGTCAGGTTGTCACTACGCTCAAAAGCCGAACTGAAACATTCAGATCATCGCAGTCACCTTAAAACAGACATTAATATTATAATTATGAGAAGCCAGCCTGGAATAACTGACTCTCACTGCTCCTGAAAGGTTTCACTAGATGGCAGTGTGATTCTCTCTGGAGCATAAATACATGACGTCACTAAGTCTGGGGCAAAAATTACGTCATTACAAACAATATCGAAACACCCAAGACCTCGTTGAGGAAGTTTCTTCCCCCCCACAGACAGATTTAATAGAAAAGCTCAAGACCCTTTCACAACCGACTTCCTAACAATGCAATAACTCCATCCAAAATGGCACCCCAGACAGCCACTGCCCCAACATCTGCCCTCAAGCATTCTGCAAGCGAAAGGGGTGGGGCTTATAGCAGTTAACCTCCAGGTGGTTACTTTGGCCAACATTTCCAACCTGTATCTGGAATGTAAAAAAGCCCACACTGGTTTGTTGCACCATTTTAGATGCTGTGTAACTCGTCACAAAACACTGACATGGCGTGTCCTCAGTGTCTGGGCAGGGTTACCCGTTTAACTTTGTGACCGCTGAGCATCAGTGGCTGGACACGCCCCCTGCAGACATGCTTGTTGAACACCCTGCGTGCGTACCTGTTCACCTTCCTGCTCACAAAAGGTGAAAGTGATCAGACCTTAGGCCACACCCACTACCTGGAAGATCGTGCAATTGTTTTAAGGCGTCATTCTGTCCACGTTAAAAGCTCACCACGTGTCATCCAGCATCAGAAACCTCACTGACGGACGAGACGCAGATTTATTCCACAACGTTAAAAAGGTGGCAAAAGACTTGAATAATCGTGAGCTTCATTTGACTCGGAACTCCAACACAAGTCAAGACATGAAGCAGATGGTGAGCACGTACGCTTCATTCCTGGCTCAGCGTTCCCTTTAATTTCATGTAAATTTCAAAATGAAAAAAATAAAAGGTTCAGAAGACAGATTTCAGATTTAATACTGTGAGATTCGTCGTGAAATAACACAAAGGATAAAATAACATCATGAAAAGGAAGGGACACAAAGCTGATCAGTTTTTACAACCAACTAGGATTTAAAATTTTTTTTTTAAATATTAGTTTTACTTTTTAATCTGTTTTTGATTGACAAAGTTTGAAAATGCAATAAGATTCTGTCCCGTGTGCGCACGCACGCACGCACGCAACAAATCAATTCGACAACATAATCGAGTGAATCTAACTTTTATTTAAATTAAGTCATAACACAGGACTTTCATTTAACTCTTCAGCAAACACACTACCCTTTTTATCAATTCGATTTTTGACTCATTACAGGAACTTTTTCTCCTTATATGGTGTCAGAGAGGACAGAGAGATGGATGTGAAGACAATGGTGATGATAATAATATGGAATAATAAAGGCACAGGATGGAACGGTCGAGAGAGAGAACTCTCCTCATACACACTTCACAGCTCCGACTCCTGAACCCTCACCAATCCGCTTCGTCGTTTCTGCAGAGCTCGTGCGTTTTAAAATACTTAATATAATTTGAAAAAGGAATGTCTGTCGAGACTCTGCGCCACACGATTCACGTTTTGTTTGGATATAAAGTACGACGTGTAAACATTTTTACAAAATCTTTCCTTTTTTCAATCTGATTTCTATGTGTATCTGCTGCGTCTATTAAAAAACAAATTTGTCATTAAATGTTTAATAAAATCTGCACATCAGATTCTCTAGACTAAAATGAAAGTGTTCATATAAAAAGTTTTTTTTTTTTTGCTCTTTTTGCTTTAAGCCTCCTATTACTCAAAGAAACAAAGGATGAAAAAAAAAACAACATACATCGATTTAAAAAAAAGGCACAAATACAATAAATCCGGATTTGTGGTCGAAGCCCGAAGGAGGTTAATAATAAGACGAAGCTGCAGTCTAAAATTCAAACACGAAAAAGATGTGAGGAGTGAGGGAGAAGAGAGGGGGGAGGGGAGAGACAGACAGACACACACACGTCGGTGAAATGGCGAATGTTCTGAGCGCTCGGTGACTCGGCCGATCCGAAAGCAGGCTGAAGCAGGAAACAGTTACAGTGCAGTCAGTCAGAACACCTTCACCTGCTCATCACTCCAGTTCAAGTCTGGGGGAGAGAGAGAGAGAGAGAGAGAATATATACATGAAAGCAACAGAAAGAGTGAGACTGGTGTACATGTGCTGCACATACATTTGCATACACTGTGTGTATAAACACACACACACACACACACACACACACACACACACACGTACGTACCTGGTCCCGTGGTGATGAGCGAGCCTTCCCTCTAGAACAGTCCGCAGTCACGCAGGTTGTTCTTGATGATGACGTCGGTGACTGCGTCGAAGACGAACTGGATGTTCTCGGTGTCAGTGGCGCAGGTGAAGTGTGAGTAGATCTCCTTGGTGTCCTTCTTTTTGTTCAGGTCCTCAAACTTGGTGCGGATAAACTCCGACGCCTCGGGGTACGTGCTGGAACCTGGGACACAGACAGAACAACAGGGTGGTGGTGGTGGTGTGATCGAGCCGAGTTACCGTTACCGTCCTGAAGCGGATGCGTTTTCTGATTAAAAACAAAACTAAACCCCACGTACAAAAGTGTTTTATTCCTCTTACACCTCAGTGACATACCCACGATTATCATTATTTTAGTTTTGTAAGACACAGTCAGCTTTATATACATTTACTACTCCAGTTAACATTGAAGTTAGTTCCTGTTCTCACTTCTGTTATAGCAGCGATAAATGAGCAGTCATCCGGCTCGCTCGCCAGCTTCTCACTTTCTTAGTTAATAAGACCAAAAAAAATCCCAAAGCTCATCAAGTCTCTGAGAAACCAATGCGTGAACTTCTCTGTCCGGAAAACTTCCTGTTTCAAAGCCCTGACACTGGAGACTCCTATAAATGTGACATCTCCAGAACCTCTAACCATCACCTGCACCTTCTGATCTGGTATAAAGCTCATGATCAGGTGTGACATGAAGGCGGAGGAATATTTTCTACCTGTGTACTCAGGGAAGCAGATGGTCAGAGGGCTGTGTGCGATCTTCTTCTCGAACAGGTCTTTCTTGTTGAGGAAGAGGATGATGGACGTCTCCGTGAACCACTTGTTGTTGCAGATGCTGTCGAAGAGCTTCATGCTCTCGTGCATGCGGTTCTGAGAGGGGGGAAAAAAAAAACAAAGCTGTGCAAACGGTGCTCTGAACCCCGCTGTCGGACTGATTTTGTGAGACATGCCATCAGGAATGAAATGATTAGATGAAGCGAGTTCTCTCACCATCTCCTCGTCCTCGGCCAGCACCAGGTCGTAAGCGCTCATGGCCACGCAGAAGATGATGGCAGTGACGCCCTCGAAGCAGTGGATCCATTTCTTCCTCTCGGAACGCTGACCTCCGACGTCGAACATCCTGTCAAGAGACAGACAGAGTAGCGTTACGATTTTTAATTCGATCCCACATTTGACTCTCGTCTTTAATAATTCACGATCGCCTCTGCGACCATCATAAAACGGGTTTTTAAATCGTCGGGTGCTTTGATTTATTCTCTTTCGGCAAATACATTTATAATTTATGCTGGTCATAAAAAAAAAAAAAAAAAGATATGAAATCAGTCTGCTTTGTGCAAGAAAGAGAAAGCAGTCTGAAAATGAAGACAAAACATGGCAGTGGCACGACTGGTGCAGCATCGAGTAGGTGAGAGGAAGCATCAACATCCTGAGAGTTAATGGAACAGGTCTGTCCTTCCTCTCCCTGCTCTTCCTCCTCAGGGCGCGTGTGTGTGTGTGTGGGGGCTACTAACAATGCCATTTCAGTGGCATTTGCTGCCATTTCAGTGTGGGCACTGTTGCCATGGTTACACAGCTGGAGAAAGAGAGGAAGCTCCTGTCCAGTGTGCGTTAACGATGGTATAAGTGGATTGAGGAAATTTGGAGCTCTACCGTTTTGTGTGTGCCCGAGAGAGAGAGAGAGAATGAATGGCAACAATAATCGCAGTTGTGCGTTTTGGAGTGTTAAAAAAACGCCATCACCTCCTGGACTTGTAGGTTTACGTTTTACAACCTCTGGACTCTCCTACACTCTGCATCCATGTGTGTTGCGCGCACTCGCTCTCTCTCATCTTGTACATCAGGGCCAGAAAAAAATATTCACACGCGCACACCTTTTAAACTTCAGACACACGGAAACAAAAGCAGACTTTCTGAACGTCCAGGTCACAGACTGCTTTCTGAGTGACGCGCACGGCCGTGTTTGATGTTCGCTGATGGAGTCGGAGCAAACGTGTTCTTCGGCATCACCATCAGTCGCGTCACCGAGTGCAGGAACCCGAGTCATCAGCACTCTGGACCTCAAGGGCTCAATACACTTCACTGGCTTCTGAGAGACGAGTCGGACGTCCTTCATAAACCTGAAACAGTTCTGATTCTTCTGAAAGCTCAGGTTCTGATGAGCTTCAGGCGTGTGGGTGAGTAATCAGTGTGTGGAGTGGGGGCGTATTTCAGGCTTGGACAACGACAGGAGGTAAAGACAGAAGGTCAGATAGACAGGCGGACAGAGAGAAGAGGTGGTGAAGAGAAAAAGGAGATTAAAAAAAAAAGTCAGAGACAGGAAGACAGGCTTACTAATGATTTAGAGATTCTGTAAAGGTGAACTGGTGAAATTGGAAGTGGAGAAAGATGGGTGTGACCCAGTCGCTTTACGTCATAAAGAGGAAAAGAAAAAAAAAAACGTGATGAGACACGGAGGAGTTCAATATTCACCATCTCCGTGTTGTGAACACCAGTGTTTAATATAACATTCAGCAAAATCTGACAGAAGTGAAAGAGAACACTCGTATCAGATTAAAAAAACCTGTTCTACTGGGCGTGGTCTCATACTCTAACACACACTCACTTGAAGTGGAGCTCTTTGAAGGTGAAGTGTGTCTCTACGATGCCGGTGGTCTTCACTCGGGTCCTCAACACGTCAGACTGGGTTGGGACGTAGTCCGCTTTAGCTATTCTCTCCAGATCATTCAGGTAGCTAACACACACACACACACACACACACACACACACACACACACACACACACACACACACACGTCAATGGAAACTTCATATACTTTTAATTTTCTGCCAAGTTGTTCCTTTCAATCAGAAAATATCCGCATCAGCTTTTTGCACTTTCATGTTTCTTGACCATACCCTGAAGCTTGTGACTGAACCCACAACCCCACACCTGTGTGTCTCTCTGTCTCTCTCTCTCACACACTCCTCTTTATGTGCAGAAGTGGGAACATTAAACCCCATGCGTCACTTGTTAAGCTGGGAGACGTCTCGAGACGTGGAACAGACAGACAGACATTGAGAACAAGCTGTTAAGCTCATCACACACACTGCTCTGTTAGCAGAGGCGGCGTGCAGATCGATTGAGCTACACACACACACGCACTCGCAGTGATTACATGGTCCCGAGAGCACTTTATTTGAGGAGTATGGCGCTCGGAGGCTCAGGTGTGGTGTTTGATTGAGACGCTGTTCTGTTCGTTAGGGCTGAATGGAGCAGGAACACAGCACTGATGAGACTCACTCCATCTTCAGAGTTAAAACAACAGCAGCGCGTGAACAGGTTCAGTTTCAGCTCAGTCTGAGCCGTCTCACAGGAACGAGCTCGCTCACCCGCCTGCCTGCCAGCGCCAAGTCCATGTGCTCACCTGGTGATCAAAATAAAATCCTGAATTTAAAAATTCTGCTTGAACACCGTGTGTACAGCGCAGACACATTTCATCATCAGAGTTCACATTGCTCTTATTTGTGGAACCAGAACGCTGACGGAACTAATCTCAGGTGCTTTCATGTTAGCATGTTTCATGTTTCATGTTAGGTCAGTCACGTGAGCGTTTGCTTGTGGACACCGACTCCCTGCTCACAACTGTGATACCTGCTGAGCAGCCACGCCTTGAATAATATTCACCTGTAACCAATCACATGGCTTTAATTCGTGTTTGGATGAAGTCGACTGTCTACAAATGCCGGCTGGAAGAAATGCGACCCGTGTTGACTTCAGTAACCAGTGCACCAGTCTGTCAACACGATTTTTACACAAAATGTCTCTTTAAAATAAAAAAAACAAAACGAGTCCAGTATAAATGAGAATGAGGCGCGCACGGTGGCGCAGTACGTGAAAACACAATCACCTTTACACTCTCGATTCCACCGTTTCCTTTCCTCTCTGTTCATTCTTACTCATCTCTCTCATATTCTTATTCATCTCTACTCCACTCTCGCCTCCTCTTTTCTCTCTCGTTCATCTGTTTCCATCCTCTTTCTCTCTCATTCACCCTTCTCTATTCCACTCACTCAATCTCACTTGACTCATCCATCACTCTGTGAGACTCGGATGTTGCGACTCCCATGAAAAACTAATAAATGAAACATTTACACACGCATTATAGTTTGCATGCAACACACACAGGATCACTTTTACTTCATGCCACAGTGATTTAATCCAGATACACATCATATTTGGTTTATAATTTTCTAAACATATTCATAAACCATTTTTCCTCCAATAGAGGAGCAGCCGTGTGCTGAGCAGGACGATAGATAGGATCACCTCCTACTCGGTCCAAAATTAGGGCACTTATCTGGATGCAGACTTCCCAGTGGGACAGTTCGGAAGCACTGACCAAAAAACAAGCCCTAAATAAATAAAAAACAAAAAATCCTTCCACCCAAAAACTTCCTCCACGAGTGAGTGACCACCATAATCATAAAACAGTGTTCGCTGAATATAGAACACCGATATACAACTGATTATCAGCAAACATTGACACTCTGTGTGTGTGTGTGTGTGTGTGTGTATATAGTAGTGTGCGTGCTCACTAAGCAGCCGAGTCGTTAAGTTGGTATTCTCTGGAGCGGGCGAAGCAGTTCTGCACTCCTCCGTCGGCCCACAGGCGAGCGACGATGCTGGAGAGATCCTCAGGGAATAAGCCCTGTTCCTCCGCTCCTGCAGCCAGAGCAAAGAGCTGCCTCGCATCGTCCTGCACACACACACAAGCAGAGTTACACACCACTCAGCATCATGATAACTGTATAACAATTACAACATGCGCCATTATGAACATGCTTCATCAGTTCTGTCCTCAGAAAACTTTTACGAAACTTTTTCTGCCTTCTAAGAAGAAAAAAAAAAAAAAAAAAAGTGCGCGCTTTTAAGTAAAGTAGTGACTGTTGATTAAGTATTATGGTAATACCGGAGCTGAGTAATGATCCATAATCATGGCTGGACACTACAATCTTACATCATTGATAATCATGTCACAATACACTTCCCCGAAATATCACCGGTATCAGGAACTTTCACTTCAAACAGGATCGAGACGGATTTCGCTCATCCGGATTTGAGGTTAACATTTTTAGATCTGGGATCAATCTGAAAGGTGCACCAGTGCAGGGATGAATTCTCGACTCTGATTGGTCAGAAGCACATTCTGACTGCACAATGGCTGTAAGATTTATATTTCATACATTACAGTTTCTATCGCACAAAATTATTAATGCCCGATATAACTAAACCCAGGCGGCACGGTGGTGTAGTGGTTAGCGCTGTCGCCTCACAGCAAGAAGGTCCGGGTTCGAGCCCCGTGGCC
>JANZLB010000019.1:37384574-37395569 GCA_026167865.1 Notarius quadriscutis
TCGTCCGCTTCCATTTTTAATTTGTCGCTGAAATTGACAGAGCTTACACGGTAGCCTGTGCAACACCAGCGATTGCATGAACTGAGTCAGTGCTGCAAACCGAAACTAGAAAATCTTCCCGCAAGTTCCTTTCAGCACAGAGATGTCGCCTGGGATTGGTTGGCGAGTGCGTAAAATACTTGATCATAAAGAAACAAGAAAGAATCATATGGTTGGCGACCATAAAATACTTCATAGTTACGATATAATTTTACATATCTCACATGGAATTTGAGATAGAGTATATTCAATATATTGCACAGCCCTAGTTAACTGTTGGCTCTTCTTGGTGTTAAACAGGTCACACCAAGTTGAAGAGATTTTAAACAGTTTTGGTTCAAAGGCAGAGGGTTAGAAAAAACATTTCAGTACAACAGCTCATATTTCACATCTTATTTATAAAAATAAAAAAAAATATATTCAACACAACGATCAAAACCTTTGACCCAGTGAGGTTCAGCAAGTTACGGCTGGACGATGCGATGATATTGATATTGTGATAGTGTCGCAGTGCTCTGTTCTGAGAGATAACTGACTGGTTCAAATTGCAAACTTGCAAGAAGCAGCTGAGCATGTGTGTTCTTTAAAGCTCAAAAACCCAAAGTCCAGTATAATGCACAATTCATGCACCAAAACGATTGGCTGACCGATTGGGGTGGAGCACGACAACAAGCGTCACAATATTTCAAGACACTGTACGAGATACGATCTAGAGGTTTCCTTACAAAGTGTGAGAAAAACAGGAAATTAAACACTGAAAAGAAAAGAAAATCAGCGATGTGTAATCATAATTTTAAAGAGACAGACTGTTTACTGAAAAAAAAAGTTTTATTAAATCTGCTTCGAGTTTATAACTGGTACTCAGAAATCTGTACAAAGCTGGGACGATAAGTTCGGGAAGCATGGCGTCACGTAATTTATCACGAAATCGACACCACATCATGGTCACGCTCCATTTGTGGTGAGGGGTTTCTGAAAAAACTTCCAGAAAAACAAGTGCTTTTAAGGTGTTAAAAATTAAAACTGCCTATCGATACTTGATTTCATGCTTTTGAAAAAAAAATATTTTTAAATATTAAAAAAAAAAAAAGTCAGTTCAATAATTAAAACTGAATAGAAAAGAATAAAAGGAAAAGGGGAAAAAAAAAAAATGTCCAGGTGTTGACATTTTGCAGTCTTAAAATATTAAAGATGGAATGCCAGAAAAGCATTTTTGACATTAAATTTCAAATACGACCCTTTATGAATAATGTTGATGAAACGTGCATTTCTCCTGCGCAGCTGATTTGGAAAAGGATCAGACTGAAAAGCTGCCGTTTGCCGCAGTTCCTGCCTGCGCAGCTGATATCACACACTCCTGTTCTCTTCTCATTCATCCTAAAATGGTGGAACTGTTCATTTTCTTTTACTGTATTTCAGGGTAACGATTCTGAAACGATTAAAATTGTTTACTGCGATATTTTAAAGCAAAGTGAAGATCAGGAAATTAAATCAGCATGGCACTCAGGTCGCAGTCGCTTTCAGACAGATTTGCACGCTGACTGGAGCCATGTCGGGTATGTGAGTGGAGTGAACGCTGAACCATGTCCCTCCTGGGCTGCGGTGCGGTGGGGGAACCGCAACAGTTGATCACGTTTTACCAAACGCACTGGTCATCTCAGGGTGAGCGTGGAACTCCGAGGAACAGGAAGATGGAAATCTTTTACAGAGTGGGGGGGATAAGAGGAGAAAGTGTTCAGCCTCAATACACTGTGTGCATGCGTGCACTTCACAGGAAGTCAGAGGAAAAACCCCAAGCCCTGCTTCTTCCTGTTCAGCATGCCAGCTTGTGCAGTGTCTCTCACACACCCTGACTGAATCTCTCCTCACACAAACCGCTGACTCGACTCGACTCCTCCTCGACACAATGTGTGCAGATATTCTACTTTCCGTTCCAGATAAAAGGGTCAGGTGCTGATTACGGTTTACTAAGTTATGATAACGCACCATAAAATGCGCGCTACGTGAGGGAACTGAACTGCACATCAGGTGCCGCTGTCAGGGTCATCATGCTTCTCAAACAGTTCTGTGAACTCACAGCCCACTGTATGGTCAAAAGTATGCGGACACCCAACAGTACATTGTTCCATCTGTGGTTCGTCTCCAAACTGGAACCAAAAAAAAGTCTGAAGCACAAAATTCAAGACCTTGAGTGTCCTGCACTGAGCCCTAACCGAGTTCAACGCCACTGAACACCTTCACCGAACACCAGACCCTGATCTCACGAACGTTCTTGTTGTCGCTAAATGAACACAAATCGCCACAGCAACACCCTAAAATCGAGCGGAAAGCCTTCCCAGACCTCAGAGTGGAGCCTGTGATAACAGCAAAGGGGAATAAATCTGGAACTTTGGTCACATCGTGTATTTAAGACTGAATTCTGACAGTTATAAGCCTGAAACGTTGAATCCGAACCACAATACTACAAAAATGAACAGGTTTATAAATAATGTCAACTCGAGTCGAAGAAGCCGTTTCGTGTGGGTGGAAAGTTCAGGAATAAACCTTAAACACTGCAGTGCACGCTTAACTTAAGAGCCTAAATCTGAACAGTCGGATGACGCATGTCTCGGGTCATATTTTAGTTATTATTAGAAACATCTCTTCCTACAGAGATATATTTTGCATGCTTCTATATCGAGGAGTTCCTGGGAGTCACTTTCTCACAAACCACAATTAAATCTACGTCTTTCTCACGATCCTGACACGCTGCACTTACATAGGAGATCAGCAATAAAAGTAGACACCGTTCCCAACCATGTACCACTGCTTAACACACTAGCGCCGTGTCTCAAATCGCTTACTGCTGTACGAGTCGAGATCGTTACTGAGGACGAACATGAAGCGGTTTTCCCGTTACAGCCGGCGTCTGAATTAAAAAAAAAAACTTTACCGAAAGCTTCATTTTGCGTATAAATCTTCTGGATGAGTGA
The DNA here is from genome assembly GCA_026167865.1 of Notarius quadriscutis. NCBI lineage: Eukaryota > Metazoa > Chordata > Actinopteri > Siluriformes > Ariidae > Notarius > Notarius quadriscutis. The sequence continues at coordinate 37,387,586 of JANZLB010000019.1, forward strand.
ATACTTTTGAACGGAAGGTCACAGTTTTGGATCTGAGACGCAGCTCATAACCACCACCAAGACAACAGCAGGAAGTTTTAAAGAGAGCGAGCGAGCGGATCAGCATGTTGAACGTAGCTGTGCACGAAATCATGAAACGTTTTACAGTTCGAGTCGTAAACCTGAAGGACAGGGATGTTTTGGCTGGTGAAAGTCACATTTAATCCTCCAGGTGTCCAAGTACGCCGTGAACAATGCTGCTCTGTGACTGATCGCGACTTCTGCACGTGTTATAAATGCTTAATGAAGCTGAAACGAGAGATTAGTGATCAAACCGTCTGGCACGGTTCCTCAGGATAGAGCTAGCAGAGGCAGCGTTCGTTATTTATTATTAACACATTCAGGTGAGTGAGAGAGAGAGAGAGAGAGAGAGAGAGAGAGAGAGAGAGAGAGAGTGCAGAGATTCATTTGTTAATTAAAATCACACAGGGACTAAATGAAAAATTCCGCAATTAACTGGCCGGTGATGGAGCTTCGGAGTGGTGCACATCTGTCAGACCGACATCTGGTAACCATGGTTACGGAACCCAAGACCAGAAGAATTTGAGGGAGTGTGCAAGTGTAAGGAAGATTTAATGAAATTCAAAATGAACTTGATCCGTCTATCCACAATCCCATCCTTCTGGATGGAATTAATTCGTCCATCCATCCCTTTATCTGTCCGTCTGGTCAGCTGTCCATCCATCTACCAGTCCAGAATTTCAACCAGTCTTTCCTTAATTTGTCGATCCATCTGCAATTTTAATTGGCCTTCCTTCAAAGAAGGAAAAAAAAAACAAACAAACCCAAAAATGGGAGTTCTGTCTTTCTGTCCTGTCTTTCAGTGGACACAGCGAACCGGAAGTGAAGTCGATGCAAAACACACACAGCAATTTGAATATGAAGCAAGTAGCAAACTTTATTTTATTTTTTAACACCTTTGCTAAAAATGATGAGAGAGAGAGAGAGAGAGGGGGGGGGGGGTCCGATTCCACCATGAAACCCTGATTTAAAAAAAAGTCGTGTGCTTCGAGGTCACATTCAGGCTCGTCCTCTTGCTCCAGTATGAACCGGAGTCTCTGATTGGACGCCTTGACCCTGAGCTACAAATTATGGTTTGTAAACGGTGTTTGTGCCGGTTTCTTGTCACACGATTGGTAAAATGGCATGTACTGAAACGTGCAGAAACACAGATCTTTACAGAAGCATCAGGAAGCGGGCTGCTCTCCTGAATGTGGAGGACAGGCTCGGGATGTGAGAACGCCTCAGCTGTCTGTCTCTCTGGGGAATTTCTCTGTACTGTTGACCATGACCCACTCCCGTTTCACAGGCCCTGTGCACGCTCGCTCTCTCCCTCACACACACTTCTCCAAACCACTTCCACTCAAATCTACATTCCATAAAAGTCTGGCTGAACAGCCGTGAACCCCACTGTGGTTAATTCCAACACATCCCACATGGTCCGGACACGGAACGAAGAACAGAACAGAACAACAACAATCCACAAAATTCTCCTCTGATACAGCAAAGAATAACCAGTGCCTGAAAACGTGCTTTAGGCTTCTGTTACAAATTAACGAATACAAGTCCAAGAACTGAAGCGTAATAAGGGCACGGTGTTGGCGTGATCTGTTCTCTTCACAGCGTATAGCCAACAGAATCAAAGCTGCGTGCTGGACACTGAATTTGTCAAGCTGCTGTGTGAGGTGGTCAAATCGCTACCTGCATCTCTACAAGTCGTCTTAAAAAGAACAAAGATGATCAAACGTGTAATGCTTTATGGAAGGAAATTGTTTCTTGTTCATTGATTTCATGTATGTAAGGGATAATGTACAGCGAGCTGGTCATTATGATGAAGAACCCTGACAGGGTGATGTAGGACAAAACATAGACTTAAAAACGATGTTATTTCTTCTGCCAAAGCAGCAGTCTGTTCTTGAGAAATAAGAGATGGTAGAATCCAGTCAGAATCGAGTATTCAACACCGCCGTAACAAAGTTAACCAACACACTGAGCATCTGTGAGCTGCACCTCCATCACTCCATCTCAGCACTTTCTTCTGTTGGTCTGGATATCCATCTGTACGTCCAGCTGCGTCTCCATCAATCTCCTTATCCGCCCGTCTATCTGCGTCCTTTTACCTCCTCATCCACCTGCCTGTCTGCACTGATCCATTTGTGTACACATCCATCTCCATTTTATCTCTCCATCTGCCTCTCCTTCAGTCCATCCAATTATCTGAGTCTCTTTATCTACCTGTCTGACAATGTGTGCGTGTCTCAGTAAATCCATCAATCCTCTGTGTGTGGGGTCAGAAATTTTCAACAACCACCATTACAACCAAGGAGTCAAACTAAACCATCCTATTCTCACACACGCTGCACAAAATCACAAAGACCTTGAGTAAAGCGGTGCGTACGTGCATCAGACCACGATGCCTGCAGCTCACGCAAAGATATACCAGCCATGTCTGCGTTTGTGCGCGCACAGCAGGATGTGTGTAAATAAAGCCATATGGACTGAACAAACTTAAAGCAGTCTGAGCACCACATCCTTCTCTCTATTGTTTATTGTTCTGCCAGCAAGCAAACACACACACACAGCGTGCCAGTGTGGAAAGACAGGAAATAACCCATTGATCCGCAGGTGCAGATTTAAATACAGCATTCAGACTGAAGACACACACATTTCAAACACTTTCTTCCGTTCTCAGGAGAAAGATGTGCACACAGGACACACTATCGCACACACTCATGCCAGCAGAGAGCAGCCTGAGCTCTTTGACACACAAGTGCTTGTGATTAGCTTGCTCGCTCTCTCTCTCTCTCTCACACACACACACACACACACACACACACAATACAAAGGTGAATGATCCATCACTCGCCTCCTGATAAAAGTCGCGCAGGAGAGTGGGCAAACTCAAAGTCAACAGTACAAAGTCCACTGTACATGGGGAGACCACAGCTGAAACAATTTCCACAAGTGATTAGTCAGTGTTTTGCTTGGTGTGTTTCATGTGGGCTGTTTGGGGTAACTGTGTGTGTGTGTGTGTGTGTGTGTGTGTGTGTGTGAGAGAGAAAGTTTCTGTTTGCTCAGATTGAAGTCGGGTGAGCTGCTCCTCTCAGCTTGGTTTTAGCCACAGCCCACAGAGGGGGGACACACACACACACACACACACACACACACACACCTCTGACTTGTAATTTCTCTGCATACACTGCATGTGTGTGTGTGTGTGTGTGTGTGTGTGTGTGTGTGCGCGCGCGCGCACGAGACCGGAGACAAAACAGAACTGACCTGCTTAATGTGCGTTTTTCATGCATATATGAAACACTCAGATAAACTCTCAATCGTCGCGAATGCACTTGCACCGGGAGCACCACCACATCACCGAGTCGTGCCCTACGTAGTGCACTTGCATCGGGACCACCATGTCAGTGAGTTGTGCCCCATGTTGTGAGAATATACAGTAAACAGGAAGTGATGTGACACAGACAGCTGTGCAGAAGATCCGTGTGTGTGTGTGTAAAATCCAAATAATAATCATATCACTGACACATTACAGGACTGTGCTCAGATTTGGTCCACATCTGTCTCACTCGTCTATCTGTCCGTCTCGCTCACATGATCCATCTCTCTTTGTATACGTCTCTCCCTGTAGCTCACTGTCTGCCCATCTACCTTTTTATCCACCTCTGTCAGTTTATTCCATCCATTTTGTCTCGCCTTCTGTCCAATCCAATTTCCTGTCTCTCTGCTCAGGTCCGTCAAACTGCGTGTCTTTATCTACCCATCTGACTATGTTTATGTGACAGTCAATCCATCAATCCTCTGCGTGTGTGTGTGGTGTGTATACGTGCTGATGAATCACATTACAGTACTGTGTACAGCTTTGGCCCACATCTGTCTGTCTCTCACTCATACACTGTCTCTTTCTTCCTCTTTTTCTCTGATGAAATGAACAAAAAAATAATAATACAAGAAGTAAATGAAAGTCTGCCACACTTGGCCACTCCCACTTCTCCTTTTCATGACATTTATGAACCCTGTGTGTGTGTGTGAGTGATGTACACTGAACGCACAGACAAACACTACATATCTCCACACCCTTCTCTCTCTCTCTCTCTCACACACACACACACGCACGCACGCGCACGCACACGCACGCACGCGCACGCACGCGCACGCACGCGCACGCACGCGCACGCACGCACGCACACACACACACCCCTCAGCTTTCTGAAGGTGTGAAAGCTCTTGTTGATATCTGATGTGTCCTTCAGGAGTGAGCGTTTGTTTTCATGCTCATCTGAGGCGTTTGTGCGTTCATGCCTGACGGCAGAATGACCTCCCGCTGTCCCGCACGGTGTTCAACTTCACTCGGTTTCGTGTTTATTGTATCCACACACCAACTTGTTTAAAGGTGAGGAGCGCTGCAGTGTTCACTCTTTGTGCTGCGAGCAGCCATTTTGATTCGACGTCACTCACTCACTCATCCCTGGAGTTGAGGACACCGTCCCGCACTTGCGAACAGGAATTCCAAGTTTTCAGCTGGGAAATGATGAGTTATGAGCTTCAGCAGCAGAGTTAAAGATATTACTGCGCGTTTTTCCCCCTGCTCGTTCTTATGTCTAACAAAATCACGAGGACGTGTGAAACCGGCGTCTCCCGGTGTGTTAATTATCTCGGGAGTCTCTGGAGAAATCGAGTGGGAATTATCGACGGGCGGATTTTAATTAACATGCTGCAGATGTTCAAGGTTCAGGATTTCATTTATTTTACTCATCACAATGAGTGTGAGACAGAACTGTGTCGACTCCAAACAGCTTCCTCTGTACCCTTTGGAGCAATGTGCGTGCACACACACACACTTTACTTGTGGTGTTTTGTTATAATGCAATCTCTAAGGTTTCTCTTGTTCCAGTGAGTTTTGGTCCCTGCAAAGGGCTAAAGTCCCACAAAACACACCCCTGGTGTCAGGCTGTAAAACAATAAAAGGCTGCGAGCTCCCTGTGATTTGTGGTGTGATAGTAACATGGCTATATGGGCAATAACGCGATAGAGGCAGGCTGCATGCTGCAGCAAACACACTGGCGTGGTCTTGTGGAAATGCTGAATATGCAAAATGGTAAGTAGGAAGTAGCTGCACAATGATAAGATTTGGAGTGTGTGTGTGAGAGCGAGAGAGCGCACTGTACCCGACAGGAAAGGGTGTGCGCTGCTTCCTGAAAGACGCAAAAGGATAACTTTTCCTGGCTGTCTTAGCTGAAAGAGGAAGTGAGGGGGTAGGGTGCAGGAAATGACATCATGAACTCCACAGCAGGAAGGGGGGGGGCATGAAGAGAAGAGAAATGAACAGAGAAGATGCAAGATAAGACGACAAGAGAGGAGTGAAGAGACAAGAAAGACAGATGGGAGAAAAACTAAATTACAGAGCAGGGTCAGCAGCAAGTGGTGACCAGATGCTCCTGTTGGGGTGTGTGGGGGGGGCTAGTTAAACTAATTAGGACAGGACCAGCTGTGAGGTCTGGTGTAAAAGGGTTAATTAGATTATGCTCTACATGCTCCCAAAGGCCTGGCAATCACCCCCCCCCCCACACACACACATATATACAACAGCAATTTCTCCTTATCGCTTCTCTAAACACACCTTCACTTGGTGAAGGTTCACACGGAGTACTCTATCTCCTTTTGCTTCTCAATCTAAGAAATTCCATAACCCTGAAGACTGGAGGAGTAATGCAGTAAAGTGTACCCTCTCTCTCTCTCTCTCTCTCTCTCTCTCTCTCTCTCTCTCACACACACACACACACACACACACACACACACACACACACACACACACACATACGTACAATGTAGTTGAGGGTCTTCATACAGTACTGCATGTGTTAATCTAAACCATGTGTGTTAACATACACCCACAAGAAGTTTGTTTTTTAAAGCTCTTTTTTTCTGTCTTAATGTTCCTGTGGTGTATATAAGAAAATATGTATGTACAAGACCATGTACACAGTGCTTTGCATAAGTATTCACACCCTATCCCTATTGCTTGTCTGACTAATGCCTTCTGTCTTCAATGGGATGGTCAAAGTTCAGGATATTTTTTTCCACAACCAAACCTTGGTTAATAGTTTTCCAGAACTTTGTCCTGGACTTGTTTTGATAGCTCCTTGGACACTTCATGATGCTGGGTGTATAGGTATTTCTCTCATAAACTCTGGGCTCTTCCAGGAACAGATGTGATTAAATTGAGATCATGTGACACTTTAACTCCACATAAGTCAACTCCATTCAACTAATTATGTGACTGCTGATGGGAATTGGGTGCACAACAGCAAGAGAAGCTTGGGGGTGGGGTGGGGAGGTATTTTTCAAGGTTTTTATTTGTAAATAATTTTGCAAACTATATTGACTTTTCAGCTGCTTAAAGCTAGACAGCCTTTCGATGTCATAAAATTGGTGAAATTTAGTTCCCTCTGAAATTTGGTCATTGTGATATATGTTTATGTCTGTAATATCTCACAAAACATCAGGCCATTCTGTGGCTGGGAAGTTATTTAATTTGAGGGGATTCCCTAACAAATAATGTGCATGAAATTGCTCACTTCGTGCAGTCAAGCAGACAGAGGAAGTCCATGTGCGCATGCGCAGGTTTACCTTTGACCGTGCACTGACAGTTACATCATTCTGTTGCTAAACGAACAGCTGATCACATCAAGGTGCTCGCTAACCGCCAATATTTATTAGTTTGGTCCTGCATTTCCTTTCCTTCGCAACATAATGTCTTTTCTTCTCGCTTTCTGTTACTGTAGTCAGTCTTCCACATTTAATTTTCACACTCACGTCCTGTTTTTCTCTCCTGTATCAATTTGTATCCTACAATGCCTTGCGCGAACAGGGAAAGCCCACCACATGATGCATGACGTAGTATCTTGAATTGGATCATGTAGAAGGAGGCAAAAATAGCAGAAAATTTAGGCCACATGGCCCTAAATTCATTAATTGTTCAATTTTTTTTTTTAATCTAATAAAATCAGAAGTCTGCTATTTGAATTCAGTAACTTTTGGTCCACTAAACAAAAATAACTGGGTGTCAGGGAAAATTCTTTTTATGACCTACACCTGAAAAATCTGAAAGGCAGTCTACCTTTAAAGCAAATTAATTTTTTTTTAACATATCCCAACTTGTTAGGAAGTTGAAGTCAGAACACAGGATTAGCTATGATTCATGTAGCAGAGGGGATTAAAGGCCTTGTTTAATTAATGGCCAAACAATGGTAGCTTGGTGGTGCTGAGGCTTGAATCCCTGATCTTCTGATCAATAACTCAGAGCCTTAACCATTGAGCTACCACTGTCTGTGAATTTGATTTAATCTGATAATTTTAGTCCCATTCAAATATAAATGTGATTTTCTGTGCAGATGTCACCTAACATTCGGGGAAAAAAGATGTTTGTCTGCTGCTACTTGCTGTATTTAGTCTTGCAGCATGTGATCAGTGACCCTCTCCAAGATATTGACCACAAGTCATGAAATAAAAAATGGATGCTTCTCAGATAGGCTACTTTGTTATTAGTATTTTATCGTATTTTTAGTTCTTCCCAAACTGAAATACAAGCTAGCGTCTCTTTTCTAGTCCAGTGCCTCTTCATCTGCTTGGATGCCATGTTGTGAACTGAGCATGATCATAAGACCATGTTCCGCAAACATCCAGGTTCATGCAAAATGCAAGCTGCTAGTAACTCACTCTTCCCATTGAATTTTAATGCTGTCCGGATGCAAAAAAAATGTTATCACTGAGGAAATTAGTTTTTTTTTTAATGTATTACCCATGTCCCCCTGACAAACAAATCCAATCTATTTATTTTAATCCAAAAATTCTCATGGATTTCTCATCTCATCTCATTATCTCTAGCCGCTTTATCCTGTTCTACAGGGTCGCAGGCAAGCTGGAGCCTATC
>JANZLB010000019.1:37589156-37600384 GCA_026167865.1 Notarius quadriscutis
GAAACCGGAGCACCCGGAGGAAACCCACGCGGACACGGGGAGAACATGCAAACTCCACACAGAAAGGCCCTCGCCGGTCGGCCACGGGGCTCGAACCCGGACCTTCTTGCTGTGAGGCGACAGCGCTAAACACCACACCACCGTGCCGCCCATTTCTGGACATACCTCTGTCAGGTAATGTTGTCTGAAGTAATTCTGATCGTTTAACACGTGATGACATGGAGTGATCTCGTAAAAATCACAGAGATGGGCGGGTCCATGCTCTCATCATGCTAAAAATTTCATGTGTACGACTCAAACCTCATTTTAATACACACTTATAAGCACTTGTTGTGTGGGCGTGGCCATTGTAGGATGTGCCTGATTATTAGTCGGTCACATGACCATCATACATCATTAGGCTGTAACTTGACAACTTCCCTAAACCCCCCGGAAGTGTTGCTTCTCCGACACGTTGGCTGTATTTGATCGTTCTGCTTCTTAAACTCCGGACTTGGTTTCATTTTGGTTTCAGCAGGAAATGATCGCAGAGTGAGCACTTCCTGTAGTGTCTTTACACTGATGATAAACTTGAAAATTCCAGAGATTCTCCAGGAATAACGACCTGACCCCGCCTCCCCGTGCGAAACCAATCCAGTCCGCTTTAGCTCTTTAGTAAACATGGCCCATTGTAGGAACAGAATGTCAACGGAAACTTCGTAAAAGAACGTTAAATGTAGTTGAAGCCCAAAAGGGAAGAAAGTTTCTTACCACGTCTTCCCCCTCCGCAGGCTTTAAAATTAAAGAGCTGAATTAATCAATCATTAATCACACAGTTTTAAAACAGTACATTCAAAATCCATTCACAGTGTTGGGACAACTGGCGTACATTACACTCCGAAAGAGAGAATATATCACTGTGGTGCTTCGCACCGTCTGAATCTTAGTTCATGCCCTTGACACACACAGATAACTCTCAGCGTTGATTAATGTCCATGTTGGAGTTGCTGAGATGTTCCGAGGATGAATCGGACCCTGCTGAACCCGACAGTGAACCAACAACATTGCTCTCGTGATACTGATTATATCCCACCTGTGACCTACAGAGTCATGTGTCCCTCTGCCACCGCCATGCAGTCAAACACACACACACACGGACGAATAAAGAAAAAGTGTATGAAGAACACAGAGTACAAAAGCTGCCTGGTTCAGTCACAAAGTGAAGTGAAGAGGCTCCAGACAGACGAGGCTGTTCTCACTGAAACCCTTCTCCGTACATTTTAAGGATCGAAAAGTCTGTGTGTACTCCCAAGAGCTGTTTCAGCAAAGCACCTGGTGGATTTGGATTAGAACTCGCTCACTCAGTCACTGACATTTCACAGGTTTAATATTGTCCACAAGGGGGAGCTGTTACAGAAGTGGTTTTTGTGTGATCTTGGTTAATTTAAGCACGGAAACAGCTGCGAGGATGGCTATGGCGACTGAAAAAATGTGCACGTGTGAATATGGCATTCATTCTTCCGTCCATTCTTGATATCGCTGATCCATCAGGGTCATGGAGGAAGCTGGAGCCAATCCCAGCTGACTCCAGGAGAAAGGCGTGGTTCACTCTGGGCAGGCCTTCAATCGGTCACAGGTTGATGGCATACATATAAAGGTTTGAAAAATCTGATGTAGTTGGTGCATCGTAAGGTTGAAACATTTTTCTTGTATCTTGAATGAACAGAATGACATGCAGTGGTTTCAGAGTATACAATAGATTCCTGAGATTCAGCCGAACTGAACGATTTTTTTCCCATTTTCCCAAATCTATTGTAACAATCCCTGATATTAAAGCATCTGTGGCTATGACTTTCACACCTCCAGTGGTGCTTGAAAGTTTGTGAAGCCTTCCGAATTTTGCATATTTCTGCACAAATATGACCTAAAACTTCATAAGTGCTGAAGCAGAAACAATCCTTGGTAGTTTGCACGAGCTGCGCTGTCATGACGAGGTAAAAAATTAGTGATGCAGAATAAGCATTCTCGCACTTCCTCGCTGTGGAGCATGCACATAGCATTCACGCAGCAGACAAGAATTTAGGATTCTTTTCTAACACACACACGCTTGTATGGCTGCAGATGATCACACTGATCCACGCAGCAGAAGAGAAGAACATTGAGAGTAGAGTTTGGCATCGTAGCATCTTCATGCATGTTGGAAAGAGCGCTGTGTCAGAGTCCCCTCCAGGGGGCGCTCTTACAGCTCTGACAGAGCGGGTGAACAGAGGTTCGAGAAACCCGAGGAGAGAAGATGCTTGAGAAAGGCACAGAACGAGTGCAAGGACGGGGTCGTCATGCAGCCTCGCTTGGGGGTCGTCTTCACACCTGTCCTACCCACAATCCCTTTCTCTCTCTTTGGTCTGAGCTCTAACAGCTCACTAGAAGGAGGCAGAACAGAGACCGACACAATCACAGCAAACACAGTCTCGATCTCACCACGGCCCTTTCACTGTCCGCAGAACTCAAAGTCTGAGTGGTTTTATTTCCTTATGAATCAAAAACAAATCAAGCATTTTTGCACTCCAGTTTATTTATGTTAGTTTTAAATTTTTGATTCACCGGTGTGTCAGCTTCTTTTTTTTTTTTCTCTTCAGCTTTCGTGGTGCACTCGCGTGTTTGGACCCAATGTGAGCGTACTCTGATATCACGTTCAGACCGAAACTCTATCTGTTAAAGGAGCAGTTCTGTGAAAAATTAAAGTGACACTATGTTCCTTCACTGTCGTCCATCAGCCAAGACATGTTTGGTGTCGGATGTTTGTTTCTTCTGTTAAATGGATTAGAAATCAATCTCACCCAAAGTGTTTTGCATTAAAAGACTTTGCTCCATCGTGTCATTATTTTTAAATAACAATATGTTCATGCTTATCGATGACGCAAAGTTAAACTGTGGCCTAAACCACATCAGCACGTCTAACGCCGGCCTCATCCCAAACAACTTTTCAAGTGATTTCACTGTCGCAAATTTCCATTTTTGGAATAAAATCATGAGTTTTGCCCGAGTTGTGGTGCGCTCCCGTCATCCTGATCATTTTAATATTTTTTCATGCAAACAGCGAGATGGTCACTGTCAACTACCAAAATATGAGCTCTCACCAACCAGCACCGAACAGGAGCATGATGGGAAATAATCTCAAAAAGGAATCCAGTTTCCGTCTTGCAAATATTGCCTCAAAAAGATCCCTCGTCTTTGCAAAATCAACACGGTCTGACTTTAGTCTTTGAAAAGTCTTTAAACGTTAGCATAAAGAACTGTCTGTCGTGAGAGGCAGATTGATGCTAACCATCCACTAGAAGGTTTTAAAAAGACTCTGAAAGACTTTTAAAAGACACATCATTAGTCACAGAGTTATGTTGGCCTTCCACCAAACTATTTTCGAACGATGATTGATGATTTTGCAAAGACGGGGGATCTCACAGGGTCACGGCTTGCATGAGCCAAGACTAAAGATAATATTAAATTTATTGGAATGTCAGGATGAGAAAAAGTCTGACTCGAGACAGAAATCCAGACCAACTCGTACCAAAAGATCAGGATGACAGGAGAGCAACGCAACTCTCACGACTTTATTCCAACGTTGGAAATTTACCTGCAACATTGAAATCACTGAATGTCTTTAGGTGTATGATCGAAATTAGAATATTTTGGGAATTCGTTGACTTGCTCGCTGCGTTAGGATCGTGAATCCCACTCTCAGCTCATGGCACTGCTCTTGTTCTTTGTCTTCCGTGTGCTTTGGTTTGTTTTGGCTTCAGTCTTGTCTCCTCTCCTCATATCATATGACTGACTGGGCTCTTCCCCACCTGTTCAGTGTTTAGCTCCTCAGTATTTTTGTGAGTTCATCCAAATCGATAACACACCGACTTCACACGCTGGCCTCCTGCCTCCCCGACTGCCTGTTCCAGTTCGCCTCGTAGCTCCAATGGAAACCAAACATGTCTTGGCTGTTTGAATCCATGAAGAGAACATTGTCCGAATTTGTCTTTTTTTTTCCCTTTCTGAGGGTGCCGTGGTTGTGATGAGACACCATGTCCTCCGCTAAGCTCATGATTTGGACGCTCCATTTCTCTCCTGCTTGAAACTCGGTCTACAGCCCTTCTCCTGATGATGCCCTTCTATTTGTGATTAGATGCTTGGTTTGCTCCCATTTGCTGCCAGGATCAGCTCTGAGCTCCACAGCCACTCTGTCTGGAGATGAACGGAGACGGAAAGATGGACAGAGAGAAGAGACAAACTTCACATTGACTAACCGTAGAATAAAGAAGGTGTTGAAGCGCCATCTGCAGAACGTGAACTCATGTTAGCATACGGCATGACAAGCTACATTACCCAGCATGCAAGGCGGCAAATGGCACACGTACGCATAGATATACGTGTTACTAGATCTGTTAATGAGATTGGAGCCAATGAGTAGATTAAATGGAGATGTAAGGAACAGATCTAGTCGTTTTATATCTATGGCTGCATCATCAAGTAGAACAAGAAGCCACAAGTAACAGTGAGTGGAAGATGGAATGGTGCTTCACAAGGCCTTTTTAATGGAGTTTAATCAACTGATTGATTAATTATAATTGAGTGTTTTCCAGACTAAAAGAGACATCGATCTTATTTCTGTCTGCTTCAAGAAAAAAAAAAAAAAACTTAAAACATTTGTTTAATTACTGAAAAAACCCCACTTGGTGATAGACTTGTAATATACGTGTCATATCACTGAACAAACATCGACTCGGGGGAGGGAAAGAAGGGATGGATGTCTTATAGTCTGCAAAACCAGGAGTCTAATATTAATTACGAGACATTTAAGTCCTTGTGAAATGAACTTTCATGAATTACACATCACCGTAGACCAGCGGTATCCAAACCTATCTGCAAAGAGCCGGCGTGGCCGCAGGGTTTCATTCCAGCCAATCAGGAGCCACGACCTGATTCCATCTGTTTCATCACTTGGTGTCGTACAACAGCAGTGCGGACTGAAAACCTGCTGAGACGCTGGCCCCGTGCAGATCAGACTGGACACCCCTGCCGTCGACAGAGACACAGGAGAAACATGGACTGACGTAGACGCGCACACACACACACACACATCGAAATAGGGACACAGACTCACATATACTGTAAACTGTCCAACATCGACGATACACATATAGTGCACGTGGACACAACTACATATATAAATACAAACACCTAAAGGAACACACACACATGTGGACATGGACAAATGGGAACTCCAGAAAGACAGCACTGCAGCTCAGACAGCCGGACACAGTGGAGGGGACAGTGTGTGTGTGTGTGTGTGTGTGTGTGTGTGTGTGTGTGGTCGCTCCTTTTGATATCAGCGTATGTGTAGAAGTGTGACAGTATGAAGAGACACGAGTCCTCAGAAAACACCCTCAGCACCGAGGAGGAAACCCATCCATGTGTGGAATACTCCACCTCTCCACCACACCGCGGCCGCCACGCCCACCGTCAGCGTATCAGCCAGCATATGCCACAAAAACACGCATGACATCTTATTTCATCATCAAGATTTATCATCCACATATAAGCAATGAATCACATGTATTCAAGAAGATCTTCTGTAAAAAAGAAAGTAAGCAGCCTTGTGTTGATCTCGTAACGCACTGATCATTTCAAGCGTCAACATCACATGAGGTGTTCCATGAAGTAAACTGACTTGTATGATGTTCAAGGAGGAGAAATTTATCTTTACGAGTACGAGGGTCGCGAGTTTCAAGGTTGGCTTTTCAAAATACGGATTAAAATGTATTTCTGTTCATCATCATGATGTTTTTACCCGATCGTATTCCGTACCGCAGAGTCTCATGGCTTCTGTGTCTCTCCGCAACAGTTCTGCTGTGTTTAATCTGCTGCTGCAGTAAACACGTTACGGTTTGAGCTCCGCCTCTTGTCTGAGCACGTTTCTGCCTTTATCTTATCATAATTAAACCAAATAACATTTTATTTTTGGCTGAGCAACGCTGTAAACTGTCCGATCTTGCTAATTAAATTATTGATTTATATTTATTCTTTGGGTTTCTTCTTTTTTTGGCTCAGCATGCTGCTTTTCCTTATCGTCAGTCTCTCCATCTCATAACGACAACATGATTAATACAGACAGGTTGTTCTGAAAAATAAGAAAGGAAGAAAAAAATTTATTTTTGGTTTCCTTTTTGTTTTTTTTGTGATGCAGGCCAGGATGTGCAAAGAGTGTGACGGTGTATCGGGGCAATTTTAGGTTAAAAAAAAAAAAAAGAAAAGAAATACGGAGCTGGGATAATATCATGAAAAAACTCAGAATTTCCAAAATTAAAGTCACAAATTTATGAGGAAAAAACTCTAAGATTGTAAAGTCATAGATTTGTGAGAGAAACAAGAAAAACGTCACAAACCGTAAAAAGTAGTGTTTCTTTTTTTTTTTTCATTTTGTGAAGGAAGCACATCGACTCCAAACACTGTGCTTCCTCTAACTCTCAGCTCAGACATTTCAAAGTCAACAGCGAGGAAAAAAACGGCTGGGATAAACAAAAATGTGTGGTTTATACAACAATCTCTCGCTGCATCTAAGAAGCACAACAATCACATGCTTCCTGGCTGCAGTGCATTCTGAGAAATGTAGTTGAAAAGCTTTTAGCACTTTATTCTTTTATGCCAGGAGATCGATCAGGAAGGACTGCAATTCCGATAACTCTCGGCTCAGCCGTGGTGTCTGTGGTGTGATGATGTTGATCCAACCTTGAGAAGTGACGTGAACTGGTTATTTGACAAAAAAAACACTACTATTTTTCTGATTTTTGTTTCTTGCAAATTTGTGACTTTTGAATCAGAGAGAATCTGAGTTTTTTTTTTTCTTGTCAATCTATGACGTTAAATTCTGAGTTTTTTCTTTGGAATCTCACCCTCCGATGTTGTTGTTGTTGTTGTTGTTTTAGCTGCCATAGCCCTTCTACACTGCTGCACAAGAGTCTTGCACAAATGGTTTCGTTCCTTTTGTGTGTTTTTATACGGTTGATTAATGCCATGACACAGTGATATTTTCAGTTTCGGTTATCCTACAGCGAAAATCTCGATCTCGAACACCTCGAATCAACACTGATTTAATAGCGCTGGAATTTAAAGTTCTTCTCTGCCTCGAAAAATGTGAAATTGTGATCACAAAAAAAAAAAAAACCTCAGAGATCACATTTGTCAACCGTACACTGACACTGAACTTGTGAACGTGGTGTTGAAGAGCAGTGGAGTACTCCATGAAGTGAACACCAGCCGTGTTCTCAGAAATCAATCAGCACTGATTTAGCGTGAGGGCAGGAGAGCTGACGAGGAGACTCCTGCTGCAACTCCACTGCCATCACACAGCGTCAGCAGATATTCTTTCATCTCTCCTGTGAGACATCAGTCGCCTGGCTGTCTCCAGAAATAACACCCACACCTGGACTTAACAAACCCAGATGGGACAGGTGGAGAACTGTTCAGCCCAGCTGTTGCAGTGTCGATTCAGCCACAGCCTGCTGCACCATCAGCTCGACAGCCAGACTCCACCATCACCCGAGTTCATGTAGATCGGAACGGTTCAGACATCCTGTATTTGCTATTCTTCAGGTTATACGCATCAGAGCACATCATTCGAATAGAGCATGTGTTTATTCCGAAGAGCGTCTGATCGGACGTATAGCATGAGGCTTAGCAAAGGACACACCGCTCCGATCTACACGAACACAACCGCACCTCACAGAGAATTTTTTTAATTGTGTGTGATTAGAAATAACTTCAACCGCACAAAAATGATTCAAAGTGTTTAAGAGAATCAGCAAAAAAAAAAAAGACAGCACGTCTCGCCATACTTGCCTTCAACAGTTTCTATGGAAACAGAATAAACAACAATAGCAGTTAGGCCAGCTGTACTACAGAGATGTCACATGATCACGATCCTGTCCTTCTCAAACACACACACACACTAATACCCAAACCTGGAAGATTTTATTCACCCACCCCTTGACGTTTTACTATATTGTAGATATGCAGGAGGAGAGCAAAGTGCACGTTAATGTTCAGGACATTTTGGTGAGAAATTGTCGTCACAAAGCAGAACAATCACAGACAGCACTGGTCATAAAACCTCGCAAAAAATCAGTGGGGAAACAGATGAGGTTCCAAAAGTCGAATCTCACCTTGAAAAAAGTTAAGCTTGAAACACGAACAAACAACACACGGCGTCGACGCCATCCAAACATCGCTCTGAATTTCAGAGGAACGGAGAGCTCTGGCAGGCGCACAACTTCAAATCGTTCTCATACGAACTGTGACCAGTGTAACAGGGATGTATACAGCGGACGCTCCAGGAGTAATAAACAGATTGAAAAACGTGTGAAGTTTTATGGAAGGAGTCTCCAGTTTAAGAGTCAAAGTTAAAGCTGTAACTCATCTTCAGGACAAGAGAGTTTATGCTTTTGGTTTCTCGGTGACATGAGTTTATTTTTTACTGAAAAAAAAAAGAGTTGGTGACGGAACAAGTGTTTTTAGCCGCTTAATTGTAATGCAAGTGAGAACGGGAACTCACATTTTTCGTGGACGTTCTACAACATTAAATATAACTGCAAATGGTTAAAAAGCACGATGTTTAATTTATGCATAATTTAAAATTTGTAATCGTTTGTAAACTTGTGTGTTATCAGAGAAATAACACACTGTCTGTGTGAACTTGTGTGGTAACAGTCACTCTGCTTCACGCCACACCATGATGACGGATCTGAAATGTTCCAGAGACCCAAAGAACAGTCTTGATATTGACGCCGTGTTCTATATTAGGCTAATATGTATTGCGTAAGATAATAATAATAATAATTATAACTGTCCCCACAGGTTTCTTGCAAGGTTTCTAATCTAAGAGAAGCAAAGTTGTTCATACTTACATTGGCTTCAGTGATAGCAATATCTACGACGCTACCAACTACAATTAAGGCATCAAACGTGTTCCAAGCATCAGTGAAATAATGCTGTTAATGCAAACAAAAAAAATACAGACAAACAAACATAACACACCGGGGGGGGTGTAGTAGATGGGTGGAAAGAAAGAAGAAAGAAGGGGATGAAAAGAAAGAGGATATGGAAGACACAAGAGGAAAGGTTGAGGAAAAAAGAGGGGGAGAAAACAGAAATTAGCACACCGTTATAAAAGAGGATCATTTTCACGTTCAAGTTCAAAGGGAGCTCTCGGAGAGCTGAAACGTCCCGACTCGAGACAAAGAGCTGTAACAGATCATTAGAGAACGGAGGAACACATGGCCTCCAACTGGAATACAGGAGCGAGGGGGGTGAGGAGGAGGAGGAGGAGGTGCCAGAGGAGCAGGAGGCGGAGCCAGGGGCTGAGCTTACTTACATCAGCCTCAGTGAGCGCAATGTCAACTATGCTCCCGATCACCACCATAGCATCGAACATGTTCCACGGGTCTTCGAGATAACCCTTAGACAGGCAGCGGGGATTAGTGATGACTATCAGACGTTTATCAGCGGATTTCTCCACTTCTGAACTTTTTCAACTACGCCGTATCTACTGATATCACCACTTCAATTCTTATGCGTCAAAATTCACACTCAAGGCATGAATTTTGAACCGTAATGCTCACTGATGGTGGTTTCAAAGTGGAAAGGATCATGCATTATGTTTGATTTAACTCCTACACTAGTGATGCCCAATCACACTCGCCACTGAGCGGCCAAGCACCACTCACTGATTGGAGGAATTATCACATGCTCATTATGAGGGATGCATGAATACCTTTATTCTGACCACTGAGGAGGAGGAGTCTGTCTTTTGGTCCTCGTCGATACCGATTCGAGTACTGATACTGAAATGTTCGCAATTCAGAGAAGTGATGGAACAATTTATTCAGCCCTCTTGATGTTTCTCAGGTTTACATCACAGCCATGAAAAGCACCACTGTGTGTGTGTGTGTGTGTGTGTGTGTGTGTGTGTGTGTGTGTGTGTGTGTGTGTGTGCGCACTTCAGCTACGAGACTCCTTCTTGATAACGTTACCAAGTTTCACCTGGAAAAAACGTTCTGTACAGCAGGATGTTGTACAGAACAACGTCTGAATGCCTCGTTGTCAAGGACGGCTCGTGAGACCTGAGAGAGGTCGCACCAAGCACTGTTTGGAGACGGGTTCGAACTCTACGTGCTGAATTTTATTTTTAAAATGTTTGACTTGTTTTATCACCTGTCGGGTATGATGCTGTAGTTTCTTCTCTTGATATTTACACAGATTATTCAATCAATAATCTTGAAATATGCCCACATCATCACGGTCATTTCAGCTCATCTGTTCATGAGTACAGCAGGGTTCTCCGGAAAATCTGAAGTAGCCAGCGAAGAAAAGTAGTAGGTAGCTCTGGGATTTGGGTCTGGGGGTCTGTCCACCCATAAAATTTTGCAATTTACATGCCTTCTGGTGCATTCTCAGCATAACTACGTACGCTACGGCATGGTCAGGTGGTCCAGCTCAGCCAATCAGAGCACGAGAATCGATCAACAAATATGGAGTTGCTTCCAGTCACGTTAGACCCGAATCGAAGACAATTTCATGGTAGAATAATTGGATTTGCAGCAAATTATGGGCAGCAGAGACAATATCAATCGCTTGAACATTGAAAGGCAAGTTTTTATTTTTATTTTTCCAAGTCCAAGGAAATGGATCCTGGTATACGGGCATCGATGCATCCCCAGTCATTATTACATCGTATGATTTTATAACCCATTGTTGAGTTCATCTTTTTGTTGCACCATTTGTGTGATGTGCTTGTGGGTAAGACAGGGCATCACTGTTCTTCACTCAGGAACTGTGTGAGTAAATTAAGCGCATGCAGCTCTAGATTTTCCACTCTATGGAGAAGAGAGAGAACGTGTTTGAACACTGCACACCACACTTAACCGTTTTCCATCGGCACGGTGACGGTGCTGGACCCGGAGCCGGTGCTTCATCTGGAACCATACCATGTAATTTTGTTCAAATCATTTCCATGAACTGAGATGTTTACCTTATCCCCAACCTCATTCACCTGAAATTTCTCTCATCATTCTCATTATCTCTAGCCGCTTTATCCTTCTACAGGGTCGCAGGCAAGCTGGAGCCTATCCAAGCTGACTACGGGCGAAAGGCGGGGTACACCCTGGACAAGTCGCCAGGTCATCACAGGGCTGACACATAGACACAGA
>JANZLB010000019.1:37620695-37632696 GCA_026167865.1 Notarius quadriscutis
AACGCGTCCAAATCTTTGCAGTTTGAACATTCTTGGGCCATGAATGCAACGTAAATCCACCTTCTGTTGTGTTGCTGCACCCACCAGCAACGTGGCATGGCGATAAATTAACTCAAAATAGAGAATCAGAGTTGCAGTCAGCTCTGTGTTTTATAGGTTTAGGTTACTTTATTTGTACCAGTAGGTAGATTTGGTTTGTAGGACGTGAGTCATCAGATATCTTGACACACGTTTTACAAACAACACCCATAATAAGAACACTCATGCTTCTGCACCAACCTTATAGCAGTATATCCTGAATTGTTTTGTATTACATGACAGGCATTCGTAAATTTTAATTTACGAATGAACACCATACAACATAGCCAGAGGAGCCTGGGGAGCAGGTGCCTTGATCAAGGGCACTTCAGTCATTCCTGCTGGTCCAGGAAATCAAACCAGCAACCTTTTGGTCCCAAAGTTGCTTCTCTAACCATTCGGCCATGGCTTCCTCTATTTATTTTTTATATAACATGCAATTGAATAAAATTTTAATTTACAAATGAACACCATGTCATATTTTTGATCTGTTCATAGTTTTTTTTATTTTGATCTGTTCATAGTTATGTACACCGGATGCCCTTTCTGACGCAACCCTCTCCAGTCTATCCAGGCTTAGGACCGGTACTAAGTATGCACTGTCTTGTACAACCCCAGGTTTTACCTAACCTGCATGTCTTTGAACTGTGGGGGAAACTGGAGCACCGGGAGGAAACCCACGCAGACACGGGGAGAACATGCAAACTGTGAGTTGACAGTGCTAACCATTACATCACCGTGCCACCCACTCCCCTGGTATCATGCTTGGGTGTACGTGTGACAAATAAAGGCTTCTTCTAGTTCCTGTTGTTACTTGGTAGAACAGCTATTAGGTCAGTGGTGGCTCAATGATAAAGGGGCCAGTTCACCCTTCCCAGAAGCCTCTGCACTAAGTACTGAGTCATCATTTTCAATGCGATCGATATTCTGCTGTGTTACATTTGCAAACCAATCCACAACAATGCAGCGACATTCAAGGGCATAGATCATAAATTGTAACTTGAAATTGTTGATATTTTATCAGAGGAGTTATATTTTAAATTATTTTGACCGAGCCATTCCATTTTCATATGGTTATTCATTTGTAATGGACCTGGGGTGACCACGAAGGACAGAAAATATCAGGCATATTGTCTTCAAAACTTCCATGTATGACATGCCGATGAAGAAAAAATTTGAGATGCGTTTCAAAGGGATCACTAACAGTGAATTTGCAGAGGTTCTGATGCACAGAGAGCTAGCTTTCAAAACACAATGGCCCGTACGTAAACGAAAAAAAAAAGTGTTGCCAGGCAAAACAAACCTCGCCTGATAGCACTGATATCGCGGAAAAAAAAAAGGTACCCTCTGGGTACATGTGGCTACTGCTTATAAATAAAATTATTTTCTGATCCCATGTTCATACAGTAAATATAACACATATATATTTACTCGATGAGGCAGCAGCCACAAAAATGAAGCATAATTCAAAAATGAACAATTTAAAAATCACAGAAGTAAAATATACCAACTGTCTGTACTTTATATTATTCTGCTCTTACCTCTTACAGTTTTCGAAACTGAAACCTCCGAACTGAGGCTGATATACACATGCTGTCACCATGACCCAAACTCTTATTTCCTGGAAATGGCCCGGCGCTAGAGCTCAGTGGAACGCACTTTCCGTCTGTAATAAGCATAAACATGTCTGAAAGTGATTTCTTTAGTCTAGGCTGTTTATTTTGGATGGTGAACCGAATTGTATACACTCACTGGCCATTTTAATAGGAACACGTGTATGCGCAGTGCACGACTGTTACACTCTTACATTCTTACAGCACGATGACGTCGTGGCTAACGCCTCTATATGAGGCAGGAGACACAACAAGAACGATTTTGACCTTTTTGGTGACCTTGACCTAAAAATGTTGGAGGTTCTATTTGAGACCAATGACCATCTATCCTGAAAGCTTCATGAAGATTGGTCCAGCCGTTTTCCCGTAATAGCATTAATAAAAAAACAAAGAAGCCCGACCGAAAACAATACCTCGCCCCCTGGTGGACTCCGACCCAGGCGAGGTAAAAATGCTCCATTTCTCAAAATCCAGTGAATGTGGACAGAATAAAACAGTTATTCCATTCAGTCTCGTCATACATGGCTTATAGACAACTCGGTCATGTGACTCGTCAGCTATCAGCTCATGTACGACTCGATTCCGTGGATTAACTGTTAAATTTAATATATTTGCTGTGGTATAAGTGGAATAAAGTCCTTGAGGAAATGCTGTTATCGGAAAATAATGAGCTTAAGTGTGGTCAGAGTGACTCAGCTCCATCACATCACCCTGTCGTTGATTGATGATGATGATGATGATGACGTGAGATATAAACTTAGCGTTTACTTCTAATCAATATGTTAACAACACAAATCTCTTACCGTGTGACTTTAAAGATCCTCAGGAGTCGTACGCAGCGGAGCACAGAGATGCCGAGTGGAGACATGATTTCAAGTTCCACTAGGATCGTCTCTATGATACCGCCGCATACGACAAAACAGTCGAAACGGTTAAAGAGCGAGACAAAGTAGGCCTGCAGACCCAGACTGTACATCTTCACCAGCATCTCAGTCGTGAACATCGCCAGCAGCACCTTATTGGCCACCCCTGAACACACACACACAGAGAGCCAATCACAGAGAGAGATCAGAATCTCTGTGCGCGTGTGTGTGCGTGTGTCTGTGTGTCTCTTCTCACCCTGCACTACCGTGAGCCAGTCTGGTTGGTTGTAGTGCTCTGATGAAATGGTGAGCGTGTTGAGGAACACCAGAATGATCACTAGCCAATAAAACGGCACAGATTTCACGGCCAAGCGGCACTTCCTGCGGCAGAGCCTGTTCCAGCGACGCCAGCGCCGACTGCCAAAAACAGGACGTGAGGTCAGAGCACGGAAGACGAGGTCCGCGCAGAGACACTCAGAATATCGACACAGACACGGTGAATCACTCTGAGGGAACACAATCCTAGTGATTTCATTATTACTCATGTCTCTGTCACTGGAAGCTTCATTCAGCTGGTTTTGGTTTCAAATTGGAAAAAAAGAAGGAATTTTTACTTTAGGATGTTTTTTTTTTCTTGGCATGCACTAAAAAAGAAATGAAGGTTTTTTTTCATGAAATTACTTTTAAAAACTAAGATGTTCACAAGGTTGACCTGGAAGTTCATACGTCGAACTCTGGAGTTGTGTTCACGGGTAAAAGATTTGATAAAAAAGCAGAATCAACAAGTGCAGAAATGTATTTTGGGTGAGGAAAGTGTTCTTAATTTTTTTTTTCCCCGCCGTCATGTTTCCTTCCTTTTATTTATTTGTTTATTGATTAAAGCACCTGCAGTCGCACCGTAGCGATATTAGCAGTGCATCAGACACTGATGTCGAAATCACTGAGACACATCCGGCTCATTCATTTTAATTCTCAATGGTTATGAAATGATGAAAAACCTGCAAAGCAAAAAAGACGAGAGATTTTTGTAGCGTTTATTGTTTTAAAGCTAAAAACTCCAGAGCCCTGGAAGAGACATGGATCGAAACAAAAGATGCACTTTTGTGCGAAGTTTTTAATTTCGGTTCATGGACTTCCGGGTCAGTGCAGCAACGTGGAAACCACGATAATGGAGCTCACACACCATGGGGAGCGTCGCAGAAATTTGAGATCGGCCTCAAATATAAAGACGTTAAATCCATTGCGTAGTTGTGCGCGGCAACTGAGCTGATCGTGAACACCACCACACAGGAAGTGACATATTCTCTCAGTCAGTGGGTGGAACGAGAGTGACTTCCGTACATGGTGATGTCACATGCAGACCTTCTAGCGAGAGACGATGTGATTGGTCACACAGTCGAGATGCCATAAACGCTCAAAGACATGCGGATTCGGTACAATGAGGCCACTGTAACTGGCACAAGCTGTCGTGGTTTCCCAGTCATAATGTATGTACAGATATAGATCGTGCTATGGCAAAGCTAATAAATCAAATCAAAATCATGCCGCCAGTGCAGCACCATTTTGAATTTCCTGCACCTTGCACTGGGAAAATGATCGGAGACTCGAATGCTAGCACGTTTTAAAGCCGTGTCCACACTATTCCTGTGCAAGATCTCACGTCACTTCCATAGAATTTTATTTTTAGAATTTATAAGATAAATACATTAAACCCATGCTCGGCAGTGGAACAGTTTTAAAATCAGTCAGAGAAATCCAAGGAGAAGAATTCGCACAAAGCAATGTTGCCAGATCTCGGAAAAGTTCATCAAGTTGTTGTTTTTTTTTCTAAACGTCTCTCCTGGAGCTCCGTACAAAACTGTTTTGAACATCTCATTTGCTTTTTTTTTATTTTGAAAGGAAAAATCACATTCACCCATTCAGCAGCACGCAAACTCTAACCATGACGAGTTGTGAAGTTGATCTGAAATAGATTTTGTGGCGTCTGATGTAATAATCGTTTCGAATCCGCACAACAAATCCGCACACCCTGGAATCGCGGTATTGGTATTTAGAGACGTACTCATCGTGCTATTTTATGAAAAACCTGGAGAAAATACTGAACACAGCAACATGGAAGGTCAAGAGCTGTGTGACTGATGAAGACTTTCTCGTTTACTCACCTGAATTTTGACTTTGAAATTTTCCGACTGAAACATAAAAAGTGAGATGTCATTTTTTAAAAACTTATTTGTAATTTTACTGCGTGTACATGCAATATTTAAAGTGTGTGTGTGTTTACCACAGAGGGCCACAGCACGTGTCGTCATCTTTATCCGTGTTGACGGATTCAGTATCGCTCGCCGGAGCACTCGCTGCAACGTCACACACATCTCGTCAAACACACTTGAAAAACACACTCGTGCGAAACCACCTATCATCTTCTCTTTTACTGTTTCCTAAAGAAACCCTGGTCCAGCTGTTGGACACACACGTCTCAGCAGGGTCTGATCTAGATTGGTTAGATCTCTAACAAGGAACCAAGAGGAGCCACTGGTCTAGCCCTGTTCTAAACTCAGTGGAGGAAACCCTTTTCCACAGACAAGGCACTGTACCTGGAACCGTTCCACACATTTCCACTGCAAACACGCTGGTGATGTCAAGGGCCTGGGATGGCGACGTTTCGTCGCCATGACAACAACTTGAAGTGTTGTATACATTACTGATGTGAAAGAATTCCGAAATGAATTTTGCTCCGAGGAAGAAAAGGAGTTTATTCAATGGAAGGTACGCAACATGTTTCTGCAGTTTATCAGTTTCTAACTGGAACCTCGGAGTCTGATTATATCCAGTACGATGGCGCTTTGGTGGAAACGTGAGTCGCTTCTGAAAAACGTTTATCTCTTTTCTGATTCCGCAGCAGCACCACGTCCGTGGAAAAAGAGGAAACGTTGTTGTTTTTCTTAGAAATCAAGGCATGTATCCCAAACGCCAGTGTGTGAGCGCTGAGATCATTTCACTCACAGAGAGCTTATTGAGAAACAATTTCACTCTCCAGGGAGTCTCTCTGAACTCGGCACGGCTCCCAAGAACAAACAACACATGCAAAATAATAATAATAATAATAATAATAATAATAATAGTCAATTACATCATGTCCAATCCGGTCTTTCTTTCCGAGTAAATCACCTGCAGGGCGCTTTTTACAGCCTGTTCTTTGAATTCTTTATCAATTTTGGCAACAGTCATATTTTAAAGGGAGTGCGCACACACACACACACACACACACACACACACACACACACACACGCACGCAGATCCTCAGCCACTGACTGTCAGTGACACTATCTCGAAGTAGGTTCATTGTTTGTTAAATTGTCATCGTAATTGTGATTAAAGCAGAGGCTGCACATGAACGCTCGCGTTTGGGATACACTGAAAATCATCAGCACCCAGAAAATCATCTCAGCATGCAACATGACACCGTCATCAGAAAACCATTTCATCTCAAATTTCTGATCTCTTCTGATCTCATTCAGTCTGATGTTGTGGTTGGGTGGTTTTTTTTTTTAAGGTTTTCTCAGGACAGCG
This sequence comes from Notarius quadriscutis, assembly GCA_026167865.1. NCBI lineage: Eukaryota > Metazoa > Chordata > Actinopteri > Siluriformes > Ariidae > Notarius > Notarius quadriscutis. The sequence goes on from JANZLB010000019.1 coordinate 37,626,820, forward strand.
CTGATCAGGAAAAAAAAAAGCAGTCGTGTGTGTGTGTGTGTGTGTGTTGAGTGGAGCTGTGTGTCTAACCATATGTGATAAGTACAAAAATGGATCATCAGTAAACTACCTGATATATTTTTTTTCCTTTCTCACTCACTCACACTGTCCCTCTCTTTTTCCTCTCTCACTCACACCATTTCTGTCTCTCTCACTTGTCTTTTTTGCGATTGTTTCCTTCTCGATCTCTCTTTCTCTCGAATAAGTTTGCTTTTGCCTTCTTCCTTTTTCCTCTCTCTCTCTCTCTCTCTCTCTCTCTCTCATTTCTGTCTCAGTATTTCTTGCTTTGTTGCTGTCCCCATCTCTCTCTCTCTCTCTCTCTCGGTGCTGACACAGCAGTGTTGGATGTACGTTGTGTCATGGCTTCAGGACCTGCTGAGCTGAAAGCCTTTTTGGCTCCATTCTCTCACTTTTAAAAAGAGAAACAGGGTTTTTTTTTTCCCCAGAGGTGCCCTCACACTTTCATTGGATTGTTTTACATGATTCCTTTCTGTTTTAATCTGCATGTTTGTTTGTTCCTCATGGCCCAGTGTGCGGAGAGATGAGTGTGATGGAGTGCAGCTCTGAGCAGGGTTTTGAATGAACTCACACCGAACGCAGGTGAAACTGCAGCTCAGGTGAATCCCATGCAGAACGGAGCACGCAGTGAGTAAGTCAGGGCGTGGCAGGACCACAGCCGCTGGAGTGGCTGTTTGCTCTGCCGGTAGTGACATCATCACTGATCACAGATCGTTTATATGGTCTATGAATCCTCCAGGGACCTCACAAGATAGTGATCTCCATCACCTCCATGATTTGGTCTTTGAAATGGTGTAAAAAATGATTTTGTGAAGATAAACGTTCACCTCAGACCCTGACACAAGTGAGGGAGTGAGCAGACATGAGAGGAATCGACAACAGCAGGCAGAATGTGATGTGAAGCAACACGAAACATAGAAGCATGCACACACACACACACATATTACTTCCTGTGTTTCTTTCCTCCTCAAAACCAGAAGCATATTCTAATTCTGATGTCACCCACAAACACTCGCGTTATCCCAAACACACTCCCTCCTCACACACACACACACACACACACACACACGCGCGCGCACACGCACACACACATCACACAGTCGCACTGCTTGGGGGGAAGTGTGTGTGGATTTACCGTGAGTGTCAGAAGAGTGACTGAACCAGGCTAACCCTTTCTTCTTCTTGTTCATGATGTCAGCGAGTGTGACCCCTGTGCCAGCCGCCGTGCCGCGCCACACAACGGGGGAAGCACACACACACATACGCAGCACCGACACAAGAGTGAAAGAGCAAGTAATGAGGCTGGACATATCGGTTAGAGCAGAGACCATCCCCAGCCACACCTCCAGCAGCCTCTGCAACGTCTGCGTTGATTCCAGCTCCTGACTAGACGCGTGCCGATCATCGATAACCCGCGCTGTACGTTGTTAATCAGGGACTCGACTCTGAATCATGGTGAGAATAATTTCCCCAAATTGTCCCTGAATGAACCTGGTTCATATTTCAACATGCTTCAGCCATGACCTCTGCCAAGGAAGTTATATTTTCACTGCACTCTGTCTCGAAGCAGGATTGCGAAAAACCTACCAACCTGCTTTCCATGAAACTTGGTGGAAGGATGGAGCATGGGTCAAGGTCACGCCCGTTAAATTTTGGAGCAGACCTGAGTCATGGGGCCGAGCCACGAGATACAGCACTTGGCCTTGGTGGAAGTCTGCACTCATCTGCCATTCATCTTAAAATCTAATCGATGGCAGTAAAGGTCAGTCATGACAAAACATAGCCAGTGTAGAAATATGATGCCTCCGTATCGTGATACACATTCACAGAGTATCAGTAATCCTCTGAGACACACACGGAGGCTCATAATTCTAATAGTTTTGGAAATATATCCAGAGATATAAAGTGTATGCGGTTGCAGATTTGCATATCATAGAAGAGTTGACCACTGTCCTTGCCCGAGGTCTGCACTCACCGAGTGCCGAGTTTTATTTTGGGGCTGGTTTAAAAATATTCCACAGTCACGAAGATCTTGTTTTGAAGCCAACAAATGAAACGAAGTCTCATCAATATCCACAAACAGGGAATCAGTTCTGACAAACAGGGAAAAGAGAACGGTGCAGAAAGTGTAGCTGCAACCTCCTGCACCATTTCTGTTGTCGTGGGAACTGGACACGAGGGAAACGTGAGTGAAACAATTATGGATGGGTTTTTCCTCTGATGAACGAACGAGCGTAAATGATTACAGTGTCAGTGTTCTGTAATAATTGTGTGTGGGGTTTTTTTTTTTGGGATTTATGGAGACCTGGCAACCTTGAAAGACACGTCAGAAGTTTAATCCTGACACGTTATCACGTCTCGATGTCGCACAAGTCAGGAGCTGGAACCTGGCAGAAATGTGGACAGACGTCGACATGGAGGACGCGGCCAGCATACATGAGATTAATAATAATAATAATAATAATAATAACAACAACAACAACAACAACAACAACAATAACAAAATAACAACAAGAAACAACAGCAACACTGCAGGCGTGAGTGGTCTGGTGTGCTGGAGAGGGACAAGAGGCAGATGAAAGGTTAGTTACAAAAACCATCGATGAACATTGTGAAAATATTGATGTGGTTTCCATCCACATGATTTCTTTTTTAAATCAGTAAATGATCAGTGTTTTTCAACTCGCAGAACCTGACAGATAAAATTGTACTCAGCAGTTATAATGCGATAATTAATGTGGGTGGTTAAAGGCTCCAGGATTCCGTAAGGCTGATCAGGGAAGGGGCATGAAAAGTTAGCATGTCTGGTTTGTAAGTTAAAAAAAATGCTGAGTGAAAATTTGAATGGAAAAATGTTTGAACACATCGTCTAAAAGTTTAATGAGGTGTCAGATTTGGATAAACAGAGGTGATGAACAGGAATGGAATTGGCTTTTTGGAGTAAATGATGATGCAGTGTGTGTGTGTGTGTGTGTGTGTGTGTGTGTGTGTGTGTGTGTGTGTGTGTGTGTGTGTGGCGTACGAAATCAGCATAAAATCTGCAAAACATTTGGATGGAAACGTTCGTAATGACATGATAAAATGAAAGCCATGGCAGTTAGACATGGTGAGGATGACAAACAGAGGATTAATGTGCTGATGAGGTGACTCTGACTGATGTCATGAGACGTTCTGATACCATTTCTGCCGTTTGCCGTAAAAACATCACTTGTCAGAAAACTGCTGAGTGAGATGCAGATCAAAAGTCGGAGTTTTCTCAGTCTTCCTCATTTCTGCATGTAATCGACTGGAACCTGTTTCACTTCCTGTCAGTCTCGAATATGGAGCAGGAGGGAAGCAGGAGTGTCTCGACGACTGAAATGTTTTTAGCGAGCGAGCGTGACGGAGTGTTTGTGAAATAAGACAGGGATGAATTTGTTTGCAAGCGAGTTTGACTCGAACAGTCGTCCCTGAGCGTGTCGAGCTGCTGCGTGTCGTTTAAACACTTTTCTAAGGTTTCGTGACGCGTGAAGCTGTGGTGGAGGCATGAAGTTTTGCGTGCGAACTCGGAGCCTGAACGCCGTCTATGTAAACCTGCTTCCTGTGAAAGAGGATTTGGATTTGGCTTTTCTTCTGCTGAACTTCTCCCCTTTTTGTCTGTGCTCTTCCTCCTGCGGTGCCGCTAAACTCTGAGCCATACTCAAGTTGTATTGAGAAATCATCCAATGTGTGTGTGTGTGTTCGGGACTCACGGTTGTGTTTGATCCCATCTTCATCGTCCTCGTTGTCAGGGTCGATGTCCTCGGCCTGTGTGATCCAGTCCAGGTAGCCCGTAAGATCATCCTCCATCTGCTGCTTCTCACGGAGCTTCTGGAAATCTCCACGGGCCTTCGCCTTCTCTCGCTCCTTAGAGAACTCACTATGCTCACACACACACACATGCGCACAGTGATTAGCGCACATGTGCAAACAAACACACACGTATGCATGCATACGGTGGCACAGAGGAGTGTCCACATGCATCTACACAAGCATGAGCATGCACTTATTTATTTTCTCCATCACACAGCACACCATCAATCAAAATTTTAAAAATATAATTGAGATAGAAGTAAAGAAGCACAGAGAGGCTGTACGCTGTTATTACATGCTCAGAACAGGACTGCCTGTCTTAAATACCTTCAAAGAAATGGTAAAGAATCCTCTTTTTTGTTCACATCTGACTCCAGCTGTGTGCTGGAGCCTCTGGAATAGAAATAATAACGCATGGCCTCTCTGGCCTTCCATATCCTGTTCCACTCCACTCGACATCAATGTGTACTATCTCACTTCTGGTTTCTACCAGCAGGTGGCGTGTTCGTCTTCTGTGAATAATGGGCACCCCGCTAGAGGTCACGCAATGAACACGGCTTTAGCATCCTTCACCCAACCGCATACGACGCGCGCTTCACGCTTAATCTGAGTCAAGAGGTTACACGAGTCACGGCTCGAGCAGCGAGTCAGAAACTCAGAAATAACCAAATTGGGTACGCTGTGAGACAAAGAGGCGAAGAATCGGAGCCCTTGCTATATACGATTGTGTGTGTGCGTGTGTGTGCGCAGTCTCTCTGATTGCCTCAGTTTGCCCTTGTCTATAGGACACACTTGGTGTGCATCCAGATAGGAAGAGTGCGTGTGTGTGTGTTTGAGCAAGAGTATTAATGTCTCCACAGTGAAAGGGAATGCAGGGAGAACTGAAAGCCAGGGCAATGAGATTAATTCCAGCCGAGTACGTGGTGGGGGGGTGTCTGAATATCAGCAGAGGAGAGGGGAAAAAAGAAAGGATGAGTGAAGAAGGCAGAGTAAGGAGAAGACGAGAAAGAAGAAGCGAAGAGAGTTGAAGAGGTAGTCGAGCGTGTGATTGTTCAGACGATCAGGAGACAAAGCGACAGACACTCATTCGTCTTCTCCGTCCGTGTACAAGACGGAGCCAAGATTTCAGCAACCAGCGACCTTTCACCTGAGATTCTCTGACCTGTAAGGAAATTAGGTGCGATGCTGGAAAGCAGAAAATCCAAACGATCGTCTCACATGGTTCTCGGGCAGGTGTGGTGTCATGCGTCATCAGTTCCTCACTCAAACCTTTCGTTTCTACCTGCAGTTCGTTCCCATTCATTGTTTGACGCACAAAAAATGGGAGAAAATCTTTGAACGGTTGTTTCGCTGCATTCTGTCCAACACAACCTCATTAAATGTGTGTTACGAAGAAAACTCAAGCTTTGTTGCCTCACTTGAGCGTCTGCAGCTCGTACAGTTACGCTGCAGTCGACTCGAACTCGTAACTTCGTCACTAGTCATTTCCGACCTCCGGAAACGTCCCCTCAACTCTGAACTTGGGATGGTCTTTGTCAAATCAACATGGCCACTCACAGCATCAACAGTCAACAAAGTCGCACATCATTCCTTTGAAATGAGCTGGACTGTACTGAATATACGCATGTCTACTTTAAATCAGTCAACATGCAGACATATTCACACCGTAAATCTATAACACTGACTGATGTTTTGAGGAGAAAATATCCATCACTCATCACAGTTAGCTCGCTAGCTTGTTGCTAACAAAAGACGAACGTGGATTCGATCAGAGGGGAACCGTCTGAGACCTTCAGAGAAGCCCAAACATGTCAGCATTTCAAATGTGATATTTAATTTCTTTCATAATTTCATGATAATAAATTCGGCCTCATTTTCTGTCTTCAGAAATGAAAGGCTGACTGTCCTGAACACATTCAAATCGAGTTCTCCAATGAGATTGTGTTGTTTGTTGTCTCTCGGCTGAGAAGAGTTTAGAGCTGCTCACTC
>JANZLB010000019.1:37720847-37734614 GCA_026167865.1 Notarius quadriscutis
ACGGCCTTGGGCTGAGGTGCCCAAGAGTGGCGGCGCGTACGTATGCAGCGGCTTTGCTCTCCTGTGATGAACTAAATTTCGCTCTACATTTGTGCAGTGACAATAAAGCCATTCTTCTTCTTAAACCAGAAGCAGTCTGATAGAATCTCATACAGATACAATCCGATTCAATCAGACACAGTCCGATACAGATACAATCTGTTTCAGAGACAGTCAGATGCAGTCTGATAAAGTCCGATACAATCAGATTAAATCAGAAACATTCCGATACAATCAGATTCAATCAGATACAATCTGATATAGTCTGATTAAATCAGAAGCAGTCTGATACAATCTAATTAAATCAGATATAATCCCATTAAATCTGATGCAGTCTGATACAATCAGATACAGTCTGATTCAATGAGAAACAGTCCAATACAAGTTGATACAATCTGATCAAATCAGATATAATCCAGTACAATCGGATACACAGTGATACAATTTGATTAAATCCGATACAAGTTGATACAATCCAGTTAAATCTGATACATGGTGATATATGTTTGATATTATTTACTTTTGTTTTTTATTATTTATTTATTACTATTATTTAAGCTGCTTATTGCTGAAGAGTTGCGAAACGGATTTTCCGTTGTTCTCTGCACAATGACAATCAAGATCTAATCGAATACAATCCGGTTAATTCGATATGATCCAATCCAATTTATTTAACATTATACAGATTTGTCCACGAGGAAGCAGCGAGACAGAAGATTCCAGAAGAGTCCGATACAAGACCGCGAGCAACATGTTCTCGATTATTTTTAAGAGTAATCTGGAAGAGGGACTCGGGATCGAGATAAGATTTGCTGCAGTTGCAAACAAAATGAGGAAACGAGTTTAAAACCCTGCTTCTCTGTGTAAAACCCGACAACAGGATATTTCTCTATCAAACCCAACCTTTTTTTGAAAATGAAGCGTAAATTTTTCAGTAAACCTTGAAAGAGCCTCAGAGTGAACAGCATGTGGAAATGAGTGAAAAGTCCAGGAGAGAAATTATTCAGCCTTTTTTTTCTCTCTTTCTTTTTCAAAACCCTAACTTTGATAAAAAATTAGAAGCGTGGAGAATGAGGGATGAATAAATCAGTCAAATGTGAGCTGAAGTGACCCGGGATATTCAAAAAAATCCCTCTTGTGATTTTTGTAAATTGGAGGTGAAAATGATTTTCCGTCTGAACGTCCTGTAGAACTGAAGAAACGATCGAGTTGTTCTTCTACTGCAGGGACACTGAGACATCGGAATGAGATCACGATGAGCTACTGAGTTCAGTTCCCTTTTATTACACATCTGCTTGTGTGTCACAAAACACTGACACACACTGACGCACGCTCACACACACACACACACGCTCAATCTTGGGTATACATGCTTATTACACTGTAAGTAAAGGAGTGTACGAGTGGAAATGCTGCTGGTCAGAAAGACAAAACTCTGCTTATGACATTGAACACAATCTGAATTACAATCTGAAATATTCGAGTGACGTGGGTCGGGTGCACTCATGTGGGAAGCCAGACACCAAAAAAAAAAGATGGCTGATTGTGGAAAATTCAAAATGATCTCTCTTTCTCTCTCTCTGTCTCTCTTTCTCTCATCCACACACACACACACACACGTTTAAAAATGTGGCTGACACAAACACAGGCCTCATTCTTGAAGACAAACCAGAACTCATGGCGGTTCGTGGAGGAATCAGACGGTGTCTCTGCAGCTTCCCCGTCACAACAAGCTTAAAAAGATCAGGTCACATGACTTCCTTCCTGTGTCTTTATGAGAAAAAGCTGGCTGTTCGCATTCCCGTCTAGTGGAGCAGGAGTGAAATGTGAGCTTCAGGACTGTCTGGCTGTCGAACCGAGTTTCACACACCAATACTGCAGAGTTCACAAATATTACACGCCAGCAGCAACTGTACTGTATGTTGTTTTTTATAAACATTTGAAGAACATACGTATGAAGAAGTCGAATATGACTTATAACACGATTAACGTCTCTTTTCTCTCCTTTTTGTTGTCGAATCACTCCTTCAATTTGTCTGATTTCTACATTTCTGTCTGTCTCTGTCCCTCCCTCTCTGTTTTGACTGCGTCTTCAGTTCTCTCTCATCAGAGCTGAACTGGATCCGATTCAAAGGAGGAACCTCTGAAGGCTGTAAGAGGATCTGTGGTGAAATGAGGTTATAAAAAGCTTTCGTGCCAGAGCTGCACTCGCTGATTACCAGCGCGCTGGGCCTCGAACACATCCACCAGAGATGACAGTATGATTGCAGTGTGTGAAGTGCACACGTTGACATTTATTCCTTTGGCATGTGGTTTTTATCCCAAAAGGACAAATCCAGTCCAAGCTGAGAGCAGCCTGAGGACTTGGTGAACTTTTTAACCTTCTGGCTCAAACCTTAACCTAATTGAGCTACTTAACACTTCATAACATGCAGAGCATGATGTTTTGGTATCAAGAGAATCAGAGAACGTGATCATCAACTGAAGAAGTTTCTAAGAATGTGACGTCCAGCCGTGGTTCCATCTCCAAGAGCATTACTCTACGGTCCAAAAAAAAAAATTGTCTGATTTCCTGATGTGTGAACTCACGAGTCCGACTGTGCTCATTATTTCCAAACCATTTCAGAAGATAGTCTGGATGGATTTATTTCTAACCTCTTAGGACCTCAGACCTCGGCTTTCGAAACATCATTTAAACTGCACACGTGTTCACTTCATCAGAAAGAGTGAAAATAAAAGCAGTTCAAGTGGTCCAGGATACGAGTTTCACCAATGAGAAGCGCTCTAGAAAACGAACTCCGTAGATAAACGGTCCAGAAAAAGAAAATCCTGAGTCTGTTTAAAGAAAGAGGACAGATGTTGGAGGGCTTTTTTTTTCACAGTTCAAACACCAATACTTGAGAGAATATTTTCAGCTCACTGAAGTTCAGATTTTCAGCAACTGAGTGACCTTTGGTTCCATGGCTGGAGGTGTTTAAAGCTATTCCGAAGAAGATTCAGACCACAGAAATACAGATGTGCATTTCTGTCTTAAAACCCACAATTTTCCTTTTAGAATGTTCTCCAAGTGACGTCATGTTTGCAGAATTCCAGTCACATTTACATACAGACGTTTCAGATGGTTTTTATTTCTTTTTCTGGTGCATGAAACAAAATCATGGTGTGATTGGGAACAGTGGTGATCAGTGATTGGTCTTTTCCTTATATCTAATATCAAACACCACTTCCTGGTCACGTGTCTATGCACGTGACGAAACGTGAAAATTGAGACCGGTGCATTTTCAGCTTCCCGGATCTTTTCAGGAGTCATTCTGTGTCCTCTCCTGTAAACTCGAGCTCACGGTCTCTCTGTGGTCCTGCGTGCAGGCGTACGGTCAGGCCCACTCTACCCAGAGGAAGGTCGCGGAGGATGGCGAGAGTCGTGAGGAGTCCCTCATCATGGAGTCGGCATCTAAGGAGGCGTATTACGAGCAGAGGGTGCAGGAGCTGCAGGCCGAGCTGAGGCAGGCCAAAACCGCACTCACCAGCACGCAGAGCGAGAACGAGCGCCTGAGTGGCCTCGCACTGGAGATGAGAGAGGTGAGTGAGAAATAAAACGCACGGTCATAAAGAAACCTGTCCCACACATTATGCTGACCATAAATCTAACTTCATTCATTCGTCCTGTCATGTGATCATACTGTTATACCTTCTATAACCTCAGCCTTTTTTTTTTTTAATTTCCTTTACTCTCTCGCTCTCAGAATGCTGAGCTGCTGGAGCTGCAGCGCGCTCGTCTGCGTGACGACATCAGAGAGTATAAAGTCAGAGAGTCGCGACTGCTGCAGGACTACAGCGAGCTGGAGGAGGAGAACATCAGCCTGCAGAAACAAGTGTCCACACTCAAACAGGGCCAGGTGAGACGGGACCGAGGGGACCGGCACATTTTCTCACTGAAGTACAAACATTTTGCATGACTGTTAATATCCACCAGAAATAAGATTGGACCTCATTCAGACCCTGGTGGAACTCCAGTAACAGTAAGCACAAAAAAACCTGATGAAAGAAGCGTGTGCTGGAAATGAGGCTGTACGCCGTGTCCTACGCATGTCCTGAATTAAAAGAGAAGGTTAAGAAGCGCTCACGTTTACAACTTTTTTTATGTTGTTAATGTTTTTCCCTGCCACTTTGTACCTCCATGCCTGTTTCCTGCTGTGACTGCAGGTGGAGTTCGAGGGTCTCAAGCACGAGATCAGGAGGCTGGAGGAGGAGGCGCAGTACCTGAACAGCCAGCTGGAGGAAGCCGTGCGGCTGCGTGAGATCGGCGAGCGTCAGCTGAGCGAGGCTCTGGAGACAGTGAAGAGTGAACGGGAGCAGAAAGCGGCACTGCGCAAAGAGCTAACGCATCACATGACCCTGGGGGACTCTCTCCTCGGCGGCTCGCTCGACGGACTCAGGCTGAGTGAACCGAACGAGCCCAACAATGACGAGGCCATGCGCGCCTTTGAGAACGGGCTTGCAAAGATGGCTGACGACAATGATGACGATAACGTGTCGTCCATGCCGAAGAAGAGCCTGGTGGAAGATCTGCTGAGCGAACTGAACATCTGCGAGATCCAGAAGCTCAAACAGCAGCTGCACCAGGTGGGTTCACTCACACGGGAAACACTTCACACTTGAGCCTCTTGTCCGTCACTGCGACTGTACGTTTCTCTGTGTCTCAGGTGGAGCGAGAGAAGGTGGCGCTCGTGTCCTCCCTCCAGGAGTCTCAGAAGCAATTAGCACAGACACGTGGAGCACTCGCGCGCCTGAGCGACGATTTTGGCGCCACGAGACGCGTCCAGGTCGCAAAGGACAAAGAGAAAGAGAAGGAAAGTGGTGAGGATGGAGACGTGGACTATTACGAGCTGGACATTCACGGCCCGGAGATCCTGCGCTGCAAATACGAGGCGTCGGTGGCTGAGGCGGGAGAGCTGAGGGAGGAGCTTAAGTTGTTAAAGGCAGAGCTTGAGGAGGTGAGACGGAATTGACGTTGGTGATGGTGTGATGTAAAGAACTGATACAATTATGTGAGCTTTGTGATTGTCGTCATGACGACAAGTGTCACGCTTTTTTATTTTGAATCAGGTTAGAGCGATGCATGAGGAGGTGCGGGCACGGTTGGAGAGCCAGGTGCGCGATCTCTCATCTCAGGTGTCTTCGCTGGAGAGTGACAGCCGAGCAGAGCGGGCACAGCTGGCACGGCTGCAGAGGGAATTGGATGAGACGAACACAGCTGCGGGCGAGACCCGGAGGACGCTCGGGGTGGCACAGGATGAGCTGGCATCGTTCAGCGAGGAGCTGGCGAACCTCTACCATCACGTTTGTGTGTGCAACAACGAAACGCCCAGCCGAGTCACACTCGACTTCTACAGAGAGGGGAAAGACAGCAAAGAGGATAAAGATAGGAAAGACGGAAAAGAAGAGAAAACAGATGGCACAGGCTCGACCAAAGAAACCCCCGCAAGCCCTGGTTCGGCCTCGGTGAGAGACTCGAGGAAAGAGCCGATGGACGTGTGTGTCCTGGCGGCGATGATTCGGGAGCAGATGCGGCACCTGCAGCAGGCCGTGGAGCGAGGCACACAGCTGGCGAGGCAGAGGCTGGCACCACTGGAGCTCGCGGCCGTGCCTGATAAAGAGCAGGCAGCCTGCATGGAGGAGATCTTCAAACTCAGGTCACTGCTGAGCACCAAACGGGAACAAATTGCCACGCTCAGGGCCGTGCTCAAGGCCAACAAACAGGTGAAACGTCATGACAAGTCAAGTCAGGGACATGCTGAAGTTTTTTTCAGTATTAAAATAACGTTCTGTGAATATTACATCATAAACGCTGTGAGAAACTACAGCAGTCACGAAAGCCAGCAGATTCATTTTACTCTTCTACATATAATCATTGTTTGTATGAGTTCTACAGGATACGTACCTCTTTTATATTTTGCAGACGGCTGAGGTCGCCCTCGCCAACCTGAAGAGCAAGTACGAGAATGAGAAGACCATCGTGACAGAGACCATGCTGAAGCTCAGGAATGAGCTGAAGGCTCTGAAAGAGGACGCAGCCACGTTCTCCTCCCTCAGAGCCATGTTCGCTACCAGGTACGTACCAAAACACATTTGGATTTTACACACACACACGCACACGAAAATGTTAGATGAGACGAACACACAGAAAGGAGAGATTTGGGCAAAAAAAATCCAAATCCAAATGGACACAATATTCATTAATTTTACCGCAGAGACCAGTTTAGTGTCTGAAATTAATATTTCAGCATCTTCAATTTTGCGCTGGAGCTCTGAACCTAACAAACGTTTGAAGGTTTTGGTTATCGGTGGCTCAGTAACTCCATTTGCACACAAGGAAGTTTGTCAAATAACAAAAAAAAATGTTTTCATAATATTTGAATCAACTGTGAGTAAAATCATCATCTGAATGACTTGACGCTTTCCAGATTTAGGCCCCGCCTCCTGTCTGAGGCGATGTGCTGGGGAAGAAAGTGATGGAGCTCTGACTGATTTTATTGAACTCTCTCTCTCTCTCTGTGTGTAGATGTGATGAGTACGTGACTCAGCTGGACGACATGCAGAGGCAGCTGGTGGCCGCTGAGGATGAGAAGAAGACGCTGAACTCGTTGTTGCGCATGGCCATCCAGCAGAAACTCGCACTCACGCAGCGCCTCGAGGACCTCGAGTTCCACAATGAGCAGGAACGCAGGGGAAGTGCTGCAGCCGCCTCGGCCCGCGCCAAAGGGCCCTTCTCCAAGAGCAAGAACCTGCACGTAAGTCCCACCGCATCCTGTATCGGCCCTCCTCTTCCCCACAGCATCATGGGTCGCCCTGTGCTGTCCTGCACCTGACCCACTTCATTGCTGACCCTCCTTTCATCCCTGACACCAACTAACCTTCATCTTCATCATCGCTGCTTCATCATCATGCTGTCTTTCGCATCGACTCTCTCGCTCTCGCTCACACTCACACTAACACTGCTGTGGCTCGCTGAGCGTTTAACGCTGTGATGAACTTCACATCTCTAGACAGCCGAGTTTGAGTTCCCAAGGACTCCTGCATTGTTTCACTCACTGTTTTTAATCCTCACCGGCGTTCAGAGTTTAGCTTTAACGTCGGATTTGTAATAAATGATGATTTTGATGCTGATCTGAGACCAGTGTTGGTGTTTCTCTTATAACACTGTTTCAAAGGAGCCAATCAGGTTCACGTGACTGAAAAAATGATTAAATTGCTCATGAATATTTATTATTTGTGATATTATATTTTTATCTATTATTATTTTTAGTCGTAGTATTGTTATGTTCTGCAGCTGAATATATAATTTATAACTCTATCGTATTAATTCGCTGAGTTGTCGGTTTATTCGGTATTTGTGGAATTAGTTCCACAAACCAGATTTCTTGCGTCTCTCGAGTCTCTGGAATGTCGAGAATCCACATTTATAGAATCTTGTGCTGAAAAGTCACTCCGTTTCGCTGAAAGTGGTGATTTGAGTGACATGGCAGACGACCAATCACAGTGTTTTTCTGCAGCCAATCAACAAACAAACCCGCGTGATTATCAGCTTCACCGCGAACAGCTTCAGACTTTTAAACATGGGATTCTGTCAGCGTTCTTTCGACACAGTGACTGTTTTGCTCCAAAAAGCTCATCGATCAAAGGTTTTCCTGCTGGAAACCAGAACATGGTGGGAGTCCGTAGGTGTGGAGAGCCAATCAGATCGCAACCAACAAGATCCTGAAGCTTGTAGCCAGAAAAGCACACAAAACATATCAGACACGACATTGTGAGATTTGTGCTTCATCGAAACACAGTCACAGGGTGATTTTAGAGCAGTTTTTTATTCCATATATTGAACTGTGAAGTTGGAATTTACATCAACAACCAGTCGCAGCTCTGTAAGACAAGCGGCGGTCCTTCACATTGCAGCACAGAGAATTCAAAATGGAAGACTAAAAGCGAATTTTTATTTTAGCAGTGAGCAGGACTCAGATTTGACACGTTACTTCTCGAGCTCCTCCCCTTCTCCTGCACGAGGGTGACATTGTTCTCGCCCAGGCAGTATGCGTGCGTGTGTTTGGGGGGGGGCGGCTTTTTGGGGCGTGGCTTTGGAGGGGCTGCTGTCCTCATTTGAATGTTGTGATTTAAAACAGCGAGCTTCAGCTAACCTGTGCCGAAGTGAACTCGTGTGCATGCTGTCGACAGCACGTTCTCCATGTGTGTGTTTTCCTCATGAAATGTTGATGTTGGTGAATGAATCGAGTGTGAATGTGATGTGTTGATGTGAATTTGATGATTCTAATGATGATGTGTTGTTAATGTGTTTCACAGTAATTGTAGTTGCCAAGGAGAATTAACCTCAAAGTGGCTTAATCCCTGACTGCAGACGTCTCGCCTTGTGCACACACACACACACACACACACACACACGCGCGCGCGCGCGCCCCTCGACGCTTGACTGCAGGCTTCACAATAATCTGATCATCCACACGTCTGGTTTATGTCTCTGATATTTAAAAAAATGTTTCTGTTTAATTTAATTCCATGCTTTTGACACGTGATGTAACACATTTCAGTGGATTTTTGTATTTGATGTCATGTGACACCTTATTTAACAGCTGAAAGTCAAACAAAAACATGTCTGTACAAAATGCCACATATTTCAGGTCAGCAAAAGCCAGCTTATAATTCAGGAACACCGTTTTATGGTTGTTTTGCCTTTGAGTCTTAATTTATTTTGAATAAGTTGAATATGCAGAATGTCCTGCAGTGGGAGGGTTAAATACATGGGATACGTCGGAAAGACTGACAGTTTTCCATGGGAGATGAGATTTTTTTAGTTTGTTTGTTTTTAACCTTTTTTTTTTCAGTAGGATGTGATGTCACACCACAGGACTTGTGAATGGAAGGATTTTTAAAATGGTGACTTTGTTTATTTTTTCTTAATTTAAAACTAATAGCTGACGATGCTAGTTCCAAAAATCATTTGAATATCAACAAATTATTTTTAAAAATATACTTTTGTTTTTGTCAGCTACCTCTTCATCACTTCTTTAATTGGATGTATTTAACGTCAATGATAATATAAGACTCTTTTTTTGTTTTCTTTTTAAATACGACTGTTTTGCTGGAGATGTTCAGAAGCAATCCAGGGAAAAGAACTGAGACATTGTGTGGATGTCTTTTTGTTGTGTTTTAAGGAAACGATGAATCGTGCATCGTGTACCAGCATTGTAGAAAACAAAACCTTACACAGGAGGGTCACAAAAAGCATCGGCTTTAACACATGCAAAACCAAACCAGACTGACTCACATCTCCACTCCTCGCTGTGACAGTTGCTTGTTTTCATGCTGTTTTGGACATCCCCATGTTGACTTCCCGTCGTCTCATCTCCCACTGATCAAATCCCTGTGACTAAGAAAATCAAGTTATAAATCAGATTTTATTTGAAACTAATCATAGCTGTTTACATAGAAGCATTTAAAGTAGTTACTGACCGTAGACATCAATCAAAAAGTAAAAGAAAGATTCACATCTCTGACTTGGCCCTCGGTGGTCAGTACACACGACATGACACGACACACTCCTGCTGATGTTTGGGAGGTGATGTACACTTGAAACTCATGAAGGGAAGTCGACGAGGATGTGTCTGAAGCCGTATTAAAACATGGCGCTTGGTCAAAGATACAGGAGATGGAAAAGTGTTTTCACATGTGCCTTTTTTATCAGCAACAGCAGAGCAACATTTTGTCTCTGTTTTATTTCTAAATCATTTCTAACTTACTATTAAAGCCTTTCAGTGTTCAATACTGCGCACAGAGCTGTGCTGTGTGACGTGTGTTTATTGCCTACATGGCGTCTCAGTTGTTGCAAACAGAAGTTGAACGTTTTTCAGAGGCACTTTTTTTCAGTACAAACTTTGTGAAAGATTTTTATGACATTACAGGTGTTTAATAGTCGCTTTTATTCAGAGTGACGGATAACATACCCAGAGCAGCCTGGGAAGGAGATACTTCAGCCATTCCTGCTGGTCCAGGGAATCAAACCAGCACCCTTTTTGTCCTGAAGCTGCTTCTCTAACCATTAGACCATGGCTTCCACCATTTGTTTTCTCTTTTTATTTTATTATATGGAGTCAATCCGAAATCATTTTTGATATTTTTCCAGTCCAGAAGAACTGAGGCTGCTTCTGTCAGATACTCAAACTCACAACCTTATAAAACTGAACACACTGGACCAGAGACTAGTTTTTAAAGCAAAGGGTCATCACACTAAATACTGACTTTGTTTCATTTCTTACTGTTTACTGCTTTTTATCGTATTGAATGTAAAAACAGAAACATTTCAGTTGTTTCGAAGGGATCTTGACTCGACACCATTTCTCTGCACGGGCCTTTTACACACGGCTGTAGCTGATGTTCATTGCCTGCTATTTATTCACTTCCAACAGTTTTAAAGGAAGCATGAGACCATTTTAAACACACACCAAGTGACTTCATGTTTATTTATAACCCCGGAGTTCAGCCTGCTGCTGGATGTGTCTGTATGAAGCTCAGGGTTTTGTTTTTTTTTCTTAAATTCTTATTTCAATATAAAACATTTTTACTTGCAGAAAAAAAAAAAAAGTGTGAATTTTCTTGTACAAATCAAGGGACATTTTCCAGAGCACGTGTCTGGACACACAGGAGTCTCATATCTGACAGAATAAATTTGCGGGTTTTTTTTTTTTTAACAGTTTTTGTTCTTTAGCATATCAAAAAAAAAACCTTAAAAAAAACCCTAACGAACTCATTAATTAATGAAAAAACGCTCTCCTTTTATGCCACCAAGTATCACTGATGTTTTGGCCGAACTTCTATTTTGTAATGTCTGTTTCACACAACTTCCGGTACGTGAAGGCTCTTCGGAACTACTTCCGGTATATTAAGTTATCATTTACATCCCGAAATATCTCTATCCAATGCATAACAATTAAAAAAATTATTAATTGCAAAATTATAAACTTTACATATAAATTATAAACTAACTGCATACGTTTAATTTGAAAATTTCCTAACATTCGCAAGTATTTTTAAAAATTCTCTGGCTAACGGCTAACCCGGAAGCAGCGTCCGCACGCATGGATTTTAAAGCAATAATAAAAAAAAAAAATCTGTCTTGTGGTTGTAATCGTTTTGAAACTAAAATTTGCAGGAGACATTCTTAATACGCTAGCGGCACTGCTCCTTGCTGCTGCGTTTTGGTTTTTTTTTTAATCGTCGAGGTTACTACTTCCGGTTTATGAAGCAGGCTTTTCCTGCGGGATGTCAGTGACTCCGCCCCCTCTTTGGAAAGTCATGGGAGTGCCAAAACAAAGGGCAGGACAAGGGAACCAAAATGGGAGGTTAGTGTCAAAATGAGCACTTTTAGCTCAAACTATTCCACTTTATCTTCTTGTGAGTGATTTATTAAAGTATTCAGTATTATTCCGTGATAGTTATATGTTTAAAACATCTCATTTTGAGCTGATGAACACTAATGCAGGCTGGAGATTTACAGTAAATTATTACATTCACTCGTTTTTGCTAACAGACTTTTACAGACTTAAAAAATACAAATTTCTCAGTTTTTTTTAAATGAGTGACAAAAAAGTCATGAAACTTTGACTTGGTTTTGTGCAGAAAAGCATCAGTATCATCCACGTAGACAAACCTGAGCTGTCAGCTGTCAAATTTTCATTTCCTTTTTTTTTTTTTAAATCAGATTTAAGGTTAATACAGAAATTTACTCACATTTATTTGTATTTCAGCCAACGGGATATAATTTGCATCATGGCTTAAACACTGATTCATTTCACTTATAAACTCATAAATCATAAATAATGTCTAATCTATTTTCACTCATCGTGCGCCCTCTGGTGGCCGGACGCAGAACTGCATCTTGTTGGAGATTCTGACTTTCTCTGCATGAAGCTGGCATTTCTATTTTCTGTTTATAGATTGATGTATTTCCTGTACCAGCATTCCCTGGAGTATTTTATCCTTCTTATACTACAGCAACTACAATTTTTTATTTACTAATGAATGACACATGATACTTTTTATCTGTTTATTGTTGCATTGAATGCATGATGAATTAGAACTTTATAAAGTAGTGAAACTGCACACAGCTGCTCGACTGTTTTCAGACTGAAACAGTGTCACTGACTGGAAACGAGCAGATTTATCGACACTAATCAGTTTATTGAGTGAGTTAGACTTTATGCGATTACTGGAGTGGAAGTGAACACACTCTCACTGTCTCATCTGTGAGTTGGCTCTTTAATCAGCACCAGGACTCTATCAGTTCTCACTGTGAGATTTAAACATGACCTTACGGTCACAAGGTGCAGCTCCTTAATCACGGAGATTCTGGTCAGTGTTTGTGGTGCAGATGTTGAAGCCACTTCCTTTCAGCTAATTTGATTTTTTTTTTTTTCCCCTCTCTGAATGTCAGACAGCTTCCACGAGCAGTTAAAGACAGACAGCTGGTTCCTGAAGTCGGACCGGCGCCTGGACACCGAGCTGGTGGATAAAATCATTCTGCAGCTGAACAGAATCTACCCTCAGATCCTCTCTGACAAGGAGGCCACCAAGGTGAGACTGAGTCAGGAAACGTCCTGATCACCAGACAAACGTGTCCTACTTACACAGCACAAAGGGGAAAAGAATGCCTGCTGAGGGCATGTCCCTGAATTTACTGTGTGTGTGTGTGTGTGTTGTACAGTTCCGTGATCTGGATGTGCCCACATGTGTGCGACTGTCTGAGTTGCTCACTCACCTGCAGGAGAAAGGGGAGGAAGCGTGCCGAGAGTTTTACCGCGCGCTTCACCTGCACGTAGAGGAGGTGTATTTCAGTCTCCCAACACGCCTCCGCCGCCGTCGGGGTCAGAGAACCACACACACACACACACAACCGTCTGCTCAGGTATCCTCTCAGACATCCTGTTCTTACACTCTGTTCAACAAAACACTTAAAGACCACATCAGGGAGATTTTTCTTCACGTTGCCTAACAGAACAGTGTGAGAGTTCGGAGAACGTTTTCCAACCAGAACAGATACAGAAACCTTCACTGATCTCATGAACTCGCCACTGGAACTGATTTCGATCAGTGACACTCATCTGGTTAAGAGTCCTCTGAGACTTCGATACCTTTCTCCAAACGTAATTATTTTTACATTTTAACACACAATGGTTTTATCCATTCCGTTCCATAGCATCAGTTCTTTCTACATCCGGATGAGAAACAAATAAAAATAAAGGACAGATGTTTCCCCTCTCCCTCACTCCCACTGGTGGCCTTCAAGCTTTACAGAAGATTAAACTCTGCTGAACTTCATGACATCACCTGGCCCCACCCACTTTGATTTTTTCCCATGTCCTTTAACTGGCAGGGCTTCAAATCCAACATTAGCAGGTGACGAGTTGCTTCTGACGCTGTTTCTGTTGTTGCTTGTGGGCGTGGCCTGTCCAACCCCCCCCCCTTTTTTTTTTTGAACAGCTTCTAAAGTGGGCGGCACGGTGGTGTAGTGGTTAGCGCTGTCGCCTCACAGCAAGAAGGTCCGGGTTCGAACCCCGTGACCGGCGAGGGCCTTTCTGTGTGGAGTTTACATGTTCTCCCCGTGTCCGCGTGGGTTTCCTCCAGGTGCTCCGGTTTCCCCCACAGTCCAAAGACATGCAGGTTAGG
>JANZLB010000019.1:37817110-37828249 GCA_026167865.1 Notarius quadriscutis
ACTTTGGGATGAGATCCCTTCGACTGGTGCGGGAGTATGAGAGGACTTCCAGAAAACTGGCAGACGTTTTAGCCAGACAGGATCGTTCATTTTTGTGAACCTGGAACGGCCATCGCTGAACAGAGGTGGGGGACGAAGACATCTTTTATCAGCCACCTACTATGCGGACATCAGAATTCTGATTCTATGAGAGGATAAATACCTGATACTCCCTATTGGTCAGACAGAACCGAGGAAGCCTTTCGGATGAGAGGCGAAACGTTTTCAAGAATCTTCAAGCAAGTCCAGTTGCTCTTCTCTTCGACCAACCACAGTTTACTATGTATGTACCTGGATGACTGAGAATCTTCACAGACATGTATTCACATACACGTATACTGTACGAGTGGCCTGGTGATGAAGCAGCGTGTGTTGCCATGTCCAATCCAGTGGTTATTGAAGGACCAGGGTTAAAAACATAGATTTTAGCTTCTTCAGTGTCTCAGCAGAACACGACTTAGCGTGTCACATCATTGGATTTTCACTCGCTCTGACACAAATTCATCCCTCCCAGACTTCCTTCAGGTGGAATAGGCCAATTATGTGCAAACAAAACTCTCTCCAATTCATCGCCTTAGAATTCCATCCGCCATCGACCGAACACGTCAGATAGGATAGGCTGACCTAGTTTTTTTTTTTTTTTTTCCCTTCACCGCTAATAACCTGAAGCAAACACAATGTTTCTTTTCCTCTATTCTGTCATGAAGTGTACATATGTGGCTCATTTAAAGCAATACTTATGACCCCTGTCTCTCTTTCTCCCCCCTCCTGTGCAGTCATTAACGAATGCATGTGAAATTAATGGCAACACTTAAAACTGTGCCTGGAGTACTATTTAATTAGCATACAATGACACATGAGCTATGTTCATGAGAGCTCAGTCCTGCTCAAGTGACTGTTTGGCTGAGCTTAATCTACGTTTATAGTGCAGTGAACAAGCCACGATTGAATTTTTAAGGGTTTAATGTATTAAAAAAATTGTTTGCATGATTAAACTTAGATGCATTTACTTCTTAGGATCATATGGCATATAATAAATAGACAGTTCTACCCTTCATTTCCCCACTTCCTCATTTTCATTTGATTCGTGTGTGTATATATATAATGCCTTTGGGAGTTTCTGGCTCTGGTAATCTCACTCTTTTTTTTTGTTCTGGTGAAGTGAGTTCCACTTGCCACACATGCACACTGACGGTCTTAAAGGTTATCTAAAAATCTCTACTTTGGTTTCTCCTTTTGAAAAAACCCTTCACAAAGACGCTTCAAACCCAACAACATGCATGGTTCAAAGTAGACCCCCTTTAGGAAGTGAAGAACCCATAACTATCCAAAGAACCCTTGAGAAGCATTTTAAGAGTGATGCCAAGTTTGATTTCCCTCCACTTTGTCCTGGAAAACAATTCTCCATCCATCCATCCATTTTCTTCCACTTATCTGAAGTCGGGTCACGGTGGCAGCAGGGTATTCCAGGGGTCCTTCTCCCCAGCAATGCTTTCCAGTTCCTCTTGGTGGATCCCAAGGTGCTCCCAGGCCAGCTGAGTTATATAATCTCTCCAATGTGTTCTGGCTCTGGACCCTGAGGTCTTCTCCCAGTTGGACGTGCCCAGAAAACCTCCAAAGGAAGGCGCCCAGGAGGCATCCTAATCAGATGCCTGAACCACCTCAGCTGACACTTTTCGACATGAAGGAGCAGCGGTTCGACTCCAAGATCCATCCGGATGTCTGAGCTCTTCACCCTCCTCATCTCCAAGGCTGAACCCAGCCATCCTACGGAGAAAGCTCATTTCAGCCACCTGGATCTGTGATCTCATCCTTTCAGTCACTACCCGAAGCTCATGACCATCAGTGAGGGTTGGAACATAGATTGACTGGTAAATTGAAAGCTTTGCCTTCCGGCTCAGCTCCCTCTTCACCACGACTTCATGGAATAACTGTTAAAAGTTCTCTAAAGCAACCATTCATCATCAAACCAGAAAATCATCAGCGAGCAAGTAAAAGCTGCAATGTGTTGCACAGTTAAACACACACTGGGCTAAAACACCATAGCGAATGTCATCTGACCCAATCGCATGGCAAAGTAACAGACACACACCAATCAGCCATAACATTAAACCCACTGACACACAGGTGAAGTGAATCACGTTGATGATCTCATTACAGTGGCACCTGTGAAGGGGTGGGATACATCAGGCGGCAAGGAAGAGAACAGTCAGTTCTCAAAGTTGATGTGTTGGAAGCAGGAAAAATGGGCGAGTGTAAGTGAGTGACTTTGACAAGGGCCAAATTGTGATGGTGAGATGACCGAGTCTGAGCATCTCCACAGCAATGGCACAACTTGTGGGCTGATCCCAGTATGCAGTGGTTCGTACTGAGCAAAAGTGGCCCAAGGATCCGAAGGACAACCTGTGAACCAGCAACAGGGTTATGGGTGTCAAAGGCTCATTGATGTGTGTTGGGAGTGATTGCTAGCTCATATGGTCCAATCCAGAAGAATAGAAGAGCTTCTGGAGCACAAACTACTGAAAAAGTTAATGCTGGTGATGATATAAAGGAGTCAGAACACAGTGCATCACAGCTTGCTGCGTTTCTAGACCCAGGAACGTGAAGAACGCCTGCTTGAGTCATGGGAAAAGAAACCCCAACTCTACGATATCAGGACCCAGGCATTTTCCAACCTCAGTCGCAAGATAAACGCAGTGAAATGCATCTCCAAGAAACTGGAGACTTCTGATGAGTGACCTGTTGTTAGCTCAGCGAGCTGTCCAATGTTATTTTATTGCTGAACAGTTCACTGTTACCCAAATACAACTTAGCACGATGAACATCTCATGTTTAATGTTATGAATCATTTGTAACATCAGCTTAACATAAGGTTTGCATTTGAGAGAGTAAGATCGGTGGCCTGAGAAACCATGACGACTTTGGTCATATTTAACAAGCCCTCCACTTTGTCGCTGTCAAATGAGACCAAAATATCAAAAAGAAAAAGTAGGCAAAAAAAACCCTGTCTTGTCAGATTGGCACTTGGTTTTCTGGTCATTCTGCTCCCAGTAACTGCAGTAACTTTGGAATGTTGGGGTTAGTTGGGCATGATGTGGGCAGTGTGCAGCAACATGCAGATTCATCTCTGGTGTCTCTATCATCTGAAACCAGAATTGCTGATCATGTTGTTTGTTTTTGCTTCTTTATGTTAGACTCGTTTGGCAATGAAGAAGATTTTGGGAGATCTGGCCGCAGATGACTACTTTGGCCTGATTGTATTTCACAGTAATGTACGCACCTGGAAACATGAACTTCTCCAAGCCACAGAGACAAATCTGCAGGAGGCAAAGTCCTTTGTGACAAACATTGACGCTGCCGGAGGTAAAAAGGTGCACAACATTCAACATAATTGGAGTCTGAGCTTTAGTTTCTGTGTCAAGGGATTTGCCAGATAAATCTGATCTAGCTTTCCAAACGTTTATGACCTGGACCAAGGAAAAAATGCGGTCTGTGAAATGGTCATGTTTGAAATATCACTGCTTTATGTTATTTCACTGAATTGATAAAAGACTCACATCATTACTTGATTAAATCTCCGAATAAATGTCAACATTAATAACTGAAGACGTCGTTCACTTCCCTCTCAGGTACAAACATCAATCAGGCCATGCTGGATGGGGTGGAAATGATCAAAAACCACCCACGAGAGGGTTCTGCCTCCCTCCTCATCTTACTGACCGATGGGGACCCCACTTCAGGCAAACACACACACACACACAGAGTAAAAGTCCTTCCCATGCCACAAGGCACATCGACCACGAGTAGAACTTATGATCTCCCGGTCGAGAGGCGGACACATGAACCACTAGGCCAACTCGCAATACACACACACAGTCGCCATGTCTAAACTGCATTCCCACATGTTCGAGATTTCTTTCCTCAATATTTGCACACTGTTATTGATTAACTCATCCACCAACACTGTTCTACTTCCTTTGTGAATTCAGTGATAAAACACGATTTCTATCAATAAATAATTATCTTATAGAATTCAACTGGTGTCGTATTGTAGGATTTATTTCACAGTTTGTGAGCTCAGACGACTGAAGATGAACCACAGGCACAACTATTAATGACCTCTCAAAACCCCTTGGACTCTAGTTACCCTCTGCTCTCTTTGAGACAGGACAGTGACTGTGCAGTTGGTCCGGTCTCACAGGTTTGTGTCCCACAGGTGAAACAAACACAGGGAGAATTCAGGAAAATGTCAAAAAGGCCATTGGCGGTAAATTTCCACTTTACTGCCTGGGGTTTGGATTTGATGTCAACTTTGATTTCTTGGAGAAAATGGCACTGGAAAACGATGGAGTTGCTCGCAGGATCTACGAGGACTCGGATGCTGACCTCCAGCTGGAGGTGGGATCGAGAGTGCAAGTCATTTACAGGGATAATCTTTTAAACAGTGGTGGAGGGGCAGAGATTCAACCCTGTTTCATGCTTTGGTAGGGTTTCTATAAGGAAGTGGCCACGCCGCTCTTAACTGACATCCAACTGAAATATCCCGGAGCATCAAACCTCACCCAGACCAGTTTCAGGCAGTATTATAATGGCTCAGAGATCGTGGTGGCTGGACGAATCACAGACAACAGTCTGGAGACTTTCCAAACCGAGGTCGTCGCTTTTTCAGTAAGATCACCACTGCTCGAACAAACAAGCTCTTCAAATCCAGGTCCCTGTCAATCTGCTGCTTGTCAATTTGAATTCAATTCGAGAACGATTCTGAGAATCCTGAGCGTGCGACAGTTTTGATGGAAATGAAGTGTTCTGTCTTGTTTTCTTCACGTTTCCCACTTTTATTTGCAGAAAAACACAAACGTAACATACCAGGACTCCGTGTCGACAAAAGACGTCAGCGAAGTTTTACCACAACATGAAAACTTTATCCAGAGACTGTGGGCTTATCTTACAGTGAAACAGCTCCTGGAGAAAGAGTGAGTGTTTACTCCATATTGTTTCATGCTTTCCATGAGGAACTGATATTGTGAATTAACGTGTTGTGACGTTTGCGTTTCTGTCCGTTAGAGTGGTGCTCAAAGGGGACGAGAAAGAAGCAGCCAGGAAAGGAGCTTTGGATATCTCTCTGAAATATGAATTCGTGACTCCGCTCACCTCCATGGTGGTCACGAAGCCGCAGGAGGAGGACACACAGGTCGCCCACAAACCCAAAGAAGGGGCGAAGCCACACAGACCTTCTGGCAATACAAGACAAGCATATTTTAAAAGAAGACATCAAGGTGATAAAACTCTAAAATCCAGTTGTATTTTAGAACCTACAGTGGGCCCAAAAAGTATTTGTACAACTCCACAAAAGCCAAACTTACAGATGGATGAATTTCACTGCATTAAAAAACAATGTCAAACACTCAAGTGGCATTTATTTGAAAGAAAGATCCCACATGCACACTTTTCAAGCAAAACATAAAATAAATGCCACTTGGATCGACATGCAGTGAAAATCAGACATTTGGAAATGTTCAGTTGAACAGGGGTGTGTAGATTTTTTTTAGATCCACTCTATCTTTAGAATTTGTTCAAAATAGACCAACATTTGCTTTACCAGTTAAATACTATATAAATATTTACTTCCGCACATTTATATACACTTTCGAGATGTTGAGGATGTTACACAGTTGCGTGAAGATATGAAGTTTATGAAAGTATTTTTCAGCTTGGGAAGACAAACATCATATCTTTGCGTCATTGTGTAAGGTTCTTTATATTATATGGACACATCCACACACAAAAAAACACACAAGTTAATGACAAGAATGTTAATTTTGAACCGGTTCGCCATTTTGACAACACAGCAGGAAAACACGGGGAGTGACGTCATCGGAGTGAAATATCGGGAATTATTATACATCCAGGACACTTTATCGATGGAATAAAAACATGCTCTATTCCCTTCTAGCACTTGGTTTTATAGCATGCAATATTGTTAGCATATCACTTATCCTAGGTGTATTACGTCACTCTACTCAATGGAGAATGAGTGTTGAATATGGTTTACGATATTGCGTGGTTGTCAAGACAACATGACGTCACACATTGGAGACGCAAAACTTCCATGCTAGTGAGTGACTGAGACAGTTTGTAAACAAGCATGGCCACCAGGTTTGCTTCGTTACAAAAAATACAGAAGATTTTGAGAGAATTTTGAAAGAGAAAGACACGATGAACCTGAAAGGAATGTGTATGTATAATAATAATAATAATAATAATAATAATAATAATAATAATAATAATAATAATATCTTAAACTATCTTGTCTTAAGTTGCCTTGTCTTCGACTCGTTCAATATCATGCTAGCTGAATTGAATATATTCGATATACCACTCAATGCCAGCCAATATTATTTTAATTATTGGATGAATATGGTCTCAATCCTCTATGGTTTGATGATGCAACATTACAATCAATGCATCATGGCTCTATGAGGGAGGTTTTAAAAAAATATTCTGTAAGAAAAGAGAGAAAAAGTGTTTATTTTATAATCCTGTCTCACATGTCATTTTCTGTCAAAACTGCCAACCATAATGCAATTAGAGTATAAGTACTGCTGTAATAAATGATCATTAACTAGATTCAGGTTCGTAAGTTTGGTTGAAATGATTACTGTTTTTAATTGGATGCCACTCACAGTATGTAATGAACTGGCTCTGCTATAGAAGGTGAGGTTTTACTGCACTTCACATGGTTCACTGCAATTAGTACTACCGGTATTTTTCCAGATGGAAAGTTGGCCTGTACCTAAACGACAATAAGCATTTTGTCTGATTACTACTTTGGAAATATATGTAACACTGTATCTGCTTTTATAATGCAGAAATACCCCCAATTTATTAAGACAACAGAAGAGAAGAGGATTTGCTTAGGCACCAATTTATAGTTGTTGAAGTACATTGAAGTGCATTTGTATGCTGAGAGGATAAAATTAGCTTCTGCTTTTAACCGAATTGCTGCGATCTCTCTCTAATTATACTGCAATAGGTTTCTCTTGCCAGATATATGCTTGCTGTCTCCAGGAGTTATGGCATCTCCTGGAACCTGATCTCTTCTGGGATTTTGTCCAAATATATAGCTTTCATGCTGATTTTACTTGTATATACTGTGTAATAGTGCACTTTGTGTAAGTCATGTAGATTTTTGTGGCTCCATTTAATCTCACTGAATTCCACTGAATTTAAAAAATGCTGTTCAATTATCATCAATTTTATGACAACCTATTAAAAAAAAACACCATTTCACATAACATCATTGGTCACATAACTGTGTAGGTTGAATTAATGTGGATTTACTACTCCACTCCTGTTCTGAAGGGATTAAATCACACAAGACTAAACTAATAATCCCAGCAGTAACTGGACTGCACCAGTAAATTAACCTTCAGGAACCATTAATTGAATGACAATGATTATTGAGAGCTTTGAGGAAGTGGTTGGGGTCAAACTGGATGAGGAGTGGTCTGTTTAAGATGTAGTGAAGAATATATAGTACATTTACACTAAATCTAGTTGAAAGTTGACAATTAACAAGTGATTTACAGATTGTGAGAGAAGTGCATGAGCTCCTGTTCATTTCAGGTAAAGCAAAACATTGGTTTTCGAACCCTTTATGTCTTGCAGAACAAGGCCTCTGAGATCTTGCCTGTTTTTTTTTTTTTTTCAAGGCCAGATTTATTTATAGTGAGTATAGTGAGGCAGTGATCAGTGTGAGGGCAGGAACCTTGGATCCTGCATCCTTCCAGAAGTCAATTTCTTTTATAGTGTCCTGCCCATTGGGACAAGCTGTCAGTTACTGGATTCTAGAAGTTCTAGCCACTCATAGATTTCCTGCTATCATTCTCCTGGACTACTTGCGTTAAAGTGAGCAGAACATATTTGCAGAGACATGTTTCCTTGTTTCCTTTTTTTTTATTTGGCTAATCCTATAATCTCCGTCATAATCCATAACAGAGGTCAGATCAGCAGCCAATAAGGGATAAAAAATGACTAGGCTCTAGAGGATGGGGGCTTGAAATACTAAGAAAATGTGAATGTAAGACATTTTAGTGACAGTATGTCATGCCTAGTTTACATTTAGCAGACACTTTTATCCAGAGTGACATACAACATACCCAGAGCAGCCTGGGGTTAGGTGCCTTGCTCAAAGGCAATTCAGCAATTCCTACTGGTCCAGGGAATTGAACCAGCACTCTTTTGCTCCCAAAGCTACTTCTCTAACCATTAGGCCATGGCTTCCCCCTAGTGAGGGTTGAATTAGATCTGTGATATCAAAGATACATGAAGACAGCAACACAATAGCGTAAAGCCAATAATTTTTGCCATTTTTGTATAATATTTTTCACACGCCCTGCATATGCTTTCAACATGAGTCTCTTTTTAAAGAATTATTGGCCAACCAGTAAATTGGTCTTTCACTATCCAGACGACATTAGTTATGGTAATAGAGATTAATCAGCAAAAAATGAGAGCTATATTGTATATTGATGCAATGAGGCAAATAAGGGATTTGATTAGAAACCCAAATCCCTGCAGTTTCCTAGCAGTTTTAATATTAAAGAGCTTCTCGTCCTGGTTTGTGAACCATTATCCAAGTGCTCTAAAAGGACTTTGTGATCTCTGTGCATTCTGTCTGGAATACTAAGTTACCCATCTGGCCAAAAGGAAATAGCATTTCCATTTTATACTCATTTTGCATGGCCCTGCGCCTCTTGGCCAGTCAGTCTCAGCAGCATTGTGATTCAGTGTGAAATAGACCTCTGACTTTCGGCCTCAGCTGGGTCAGTAATGAACAAGGAGATGAGAGTGTAGGTCATACCACCATGCTAATTCCTATGGATTCATTGTGATTGCGGAAATAAGACACACACATTGCCACCTCATTCTTCAGTTTTGCAGAGTTTGAAACCCTTAATTCTCCAAGAGGACAAATCACTGAACACAGAAGGTGACATTTACTGACTCTTATAACCATCTCTTTTAATAGCCCTTATATTGTTCTTGCTTCTCGTGTGTGTATGTGTGTGTTTGCACTTTGTTTTCAGAAGAGATGGAGCAAGGAGTAAAAGCATGTGTATTGTTTTTGGCAGGTGCCATTATTTGGAGCTGCATGTGTTCCAGTTTGCATTTTGCCTGGAGCGTGCTGTTTCCTGAGTCGTTTGTTGTTGCTGTAAACCATTTCAGCGTTATTGCCACATTTATTCCACACTCAACCTCTTGTCACAGTGTTCAAGCCTGAAACCTCAGCACCTGGCATTCACCTCCTGTGTGTTTCCTCTCCTCTCATGCAAAAAGCATTATTAATATTATTATTATTCGGTGTGTTCAAACTCATAGAATTTGAATGCGCTTCGAGTTCAAGGTGAGACACTGTGGATGTTCTTTGTGTAAATATTAACTGTGTATACTTGTGGCCAATCGAGAGCCCCATAATTTACATAATGCTGAGGAACACAGTCATCCAGTGAGTTCAGTTAAAGCAGAGCCTTTTGTTGCTTGTTGTTGGTTTTTATTGTACATATTTTATACGATGTAAGTAATTTATCTGTGTTTCAGTCCTATTACAGTTATTTTTAAGCTCCGTGGCTCTAGGGCTGTCTTGTTTATTCAGCCAATGAGCATAATTAATGCTTGCTTAATTCAGCATGCCATCAAGGCAGACACCATTAGCTATGATGTACAGTGTCTGGAGTGATGGTGTTCCCGTCACACCTCTGCGATTCTGCATCCTTGTGTCCTTGAGAGAAAGGAGAAGAGAGGAAGGGAAAGGAAAGAGTGTGTAGTTCAGGCACAATCACTGAAAAGAAAACACTTCTCTTCTCTAAGTCTATCCAGATTAGTGGATAACCAACTGCAAAGCCTTTATGGTCTGGGAAGTGTTTGAGTTGTAATTGGGAGAATATTTTATCTATGGTGATATGCTTAGAATGAACAAGTATCAGAGATGCTGAGGGATTGAGATGATGAAAAATATATTGGTTGTAAGCAGGATATTCAATGGTAACCTATAGAAACCTACAGTACAATACACACCTTCTAATTCACTGGTTTTTCTTTATTTTTATTAATTAAAAGACGGTTCTCGTCTTAAAGTAATGGTGGATGTTGTTTCTTTTTACTTAGTTGAGCGGTTCTTGACATAATATGGATTACTACAGTTGTGGAACAGGGCTATTTACTGTATTTTTATTATTTACTGTTTGATCTCAAATGCATTAAGGAGGCAAGAAATTGCACTAATTAACGTTTGATGAGACATATGCTAATTGAAGAACATTCCAGGTGACTACTTCATGAAGCTGGTTAAGATAATGCCATTAGTGTGCAAAGTGTCATCAAGGTAAACGCTGGATACTTTCAAGAATCTAAAACGCTTAAACACGTTTTTTTTCCTCTTT
This sequence comes from Notarius quadriscutis, assembly GCA_026167865.1. NCBI lineage: Eukaryota > Metazoa > Chordata > Actinopteri > Siluriformes > Ariidae > Notarius > Notarius quadriscutis. Next base: position 37,827,592 of record JANZLB010000019.1, read on the forward strand.
ACCGCATAATTCCATACATGTGCTACACTTTCATAGTTTGATGCCTTCAGTATTGTTCTACGTTGTAGAAAATAGTCACAATACGGAAAATCCTGTGAACGAGTAGGGGTGTCCAGACTTTTGACTGGTACTGTGTGTGTGTGTGTGTGTGTGTGTGTGTGTGTGTGTGTGTATACACTTTTTTTTTTTTTATTGTTGTTGACAACAGGTTTTTGTTGTTAACATTAGGCCATGTGGGTACTGTTATCATGTGACCTACCTGAAACTGCTTACCATTGTTTTGCAGCAAACCATTCTCTGTTTCAGGCGCGATTTAGTACAGAATCCGGTTGAGTTTGTTCAACCCAATACTGATCCTGGGTGTCTGATTTCGTGCCATCCTTAGTTACCACTGATGGTTTTTATTTTATTTATATGTATATTTTTCCCTCAAAAAAGTATGATTTTTATAATAAATTCACTCCTTGTTCAAGCTGATTGTTGGAGCACAACCAGTAAATGATGTCTCTTGCTCCATGTAAAATCGTCTTGCGTGCCATCTCCTGTATCAACCCCTCACCCTTCACCTTTACAGCATTATGGATCTCATCTCATCTCATTATCTGTAGCCGCTTTATCCTGTTCTACAGGGTCGCAGGCAAGCTGGAGCCTATCCCAG
>JANZLB010000019.1:37851012-37861350 GCA_026167865.1 Notarius quadriscutis
TAGTGAAGGCTACATCAGGGGGCAGAGCCTTTTCTTACAAAGCCCCACAGTTATGGAACAGCCTTCCAAATAGTGTTTGGGAATCAGACATAGTCTCAGAGTTTAAGTCTAGGCTGAAAAAAATATCTGTTTAGTCAAGCCTTTTGTTAATTTTATGAGTTAATGGAACAGATTTGGAGGGTCCTCAGGCATAGAGTGTTTTGGTAAACTGGGATGTATGGATGCTGTCAGCCCCCCCACTCACTTGCTCACTCGAGTTTGTTGACTGTGTAGTGGCTGGCTGCTTTATGTCTTGGAGCGCCCTCATGCCTGTGTAAACTTCTGGCTCTCTCCTTTTAGTTATAATGTCAAAGTTAGTTTTGCTGGAGTCCCTGCTTACACTCAGCGCAAAATGTATACTGTTCTTACTCATGAGGTGACATTGGGCATACCTAACAACCTGTGTTTTTTCTTTAAAAATGAACCTGTGCTCATTACTTTAAGACAAGCCTTTTAATTAATAAAAATAAAGAAAAATCACTGAATTAGAAGGTATGTTGAAACTCTTGACTGGTACCGTGTATTGTGTGAGTGTATGAGAGCAAGAATCAAGGACAGAGTGAGAGAGAGGCAGAACCAGACCAAGACCAGGAGAAAAAGTTGAAAAGACATATAAAGAACACTGGCCCTTTTTTCCACACAGCATTTCCCCTCACTATCTTTCTTTTAGAAGTAGTGGTGAAGTGGTGATGGAAGGGTAGGGGCAGGTAGCCTGGGCCCACCCATTTGGAGACCTGGCCCACCCAAAAAAGTGTTCTTGTTGCTAGGGGTTACACCAAGGTCTTACAGACATTCACAAAACAGTTTTCGCTTGCTTGGAGCTGCCATTTGAAAAAGCTGTGTTGAGGGATGTTGCTGAGCAACTGGCATAAAGGTTTTGCTTGGTGCTTGTGCAAGCAACTGTTAATGTAGTTTGTGCAATTATGTGGTTTATGCTAATGTTAAAAATGTTGGAGAAAGGCAGGGTACCCTTTTTTAATACTGTGTCTGTTTTGATTGTGAAAACTGCTCAGAATGCTTGATTTAATTTCACAAAGGCTAGCTGCATGGCTATAGCAGTTTGACTAACTATACGTGGTTTTTCATTGAAATTACATTCCATTTGGCTTACTGAAATATCAAAAGAATTTGTAAACACAGCAGTATTAACATCTCTAAATGTATCAGCCTATTTTCTGCAACCACTTCGGTTTTATTTTGTGATTTTTATTTTGTGAAGTGTTATTTGTTCAGCTGTTGTAATTAGTCAATATGTAATAGGTACTCTACTCAGTGCATTCTGTGACAGCTTTTTTGTTGTGTTCGTGTGAAGCCTATAGATTTGCAAAGTTCCTGAATTGTGTGGTTTTCATCTGCTGTCGCTGTGGCACTATTGTGTGTGTTTGTTACAGTATACAACTAGCATTTGTGATGACAGTACTGTGTTGTGAACTTACTGAACTGGCCAAAGGAACAAACCTCACGAGCAATAGGCCTTTCAACTCATTGGCCACTTTCTGCAACTATTTATGTTTTTGAATGACTGATGGCATTTACCTCTTCTTTTCAAACTTTTTGCCCATCCTGTATTGCCCTGGTCCAGCCACTGTTCAATTTCTGACCTTACTACTGTAGTGAAAGAGATGTTTTCTAATCCTGTTCTAAAATATTCCACATTAGATTGCTAGATGTTTTTAATGTACCTTTGATATATCAGATTAAGAATCATGCAACAATGACTATGTTTACAAGTGTCATTGTTCAATTCGAATTTTTAGCTCAGATGGCTAGCTTTTGCTGTTTTCACAGCTATTGTAGTTCTCTATTGTTTTGCTGTGCTGCCAGTGCTGACTGATGAAGACGGAGCTCAGCACATGCATATAGGCAAAAAGCCATATGCATTCCTATTTGACCCTTCTCATTCATGCTGTATGAATGCACAAACAGGATACATATGCAATTTATGACCACATATGAAAGTGACTTTAATCTGATTTGAAAAGATCGGATTTCTGTGTCCACACAGAATTGGGGGGGGGGAGAGATCAGCTCTGTGGCACATGAAGGCAAAAAAAAAAAATCACATTTGAGTCACTTTAGCCTGGTGATGTGAACATAGTCAATGATAATGTAATCCATCAATCCATCCAGCCATTATCTACACTGCTTATCTGACAGGCTCGTGGGGGAAGCTGGAGCTCAGCTAACTTCGAGTGGGAAGCGGGGTACAGCCTGGGCAGGTCAACAATCTTTCATAGACACGAACACCATTCACCCTCACATTCACACCTATGGGCAATTTAAAGAAGCCAGTTGACCTAATCCACATGTCTTTGGACTGTGGGAGGAAACCCAGCAGGCACAAGGAGACCATGCAAACTCCACACAGAAAGGCCCCCAGTCGAATGAAAGGTTCGAACCCAGAACCTTCTTGCTGTGAGGTGACAGTGCTAACCACTGCACCACCATGCCACCCTGTGGTGTAATATTTAAATAGAAATAGTATGCAATATTTAATTCTGACAGTCATTTGCTGTATGCATGTGAATGACTAAGAACCTTATAGTCACAAGCATACGTGTTTCATTTATCACATAAATAAAAGAAGGCGCCTTTATTTGTCACATGCACACTCAAGCACAGACTTAAGCACATGGTGAAATTCCTCCTCTGCATTTAACCCATCTGAAGCAGTGAACACACACATGCACACAGAAGTGAGCAATGAGCACACACACATACCGAGAAGGGCAGGCAGCTTTGTTACAGCACCCGGGGGAGCAGCTGAGGGTTCGGCACCTTGCTCAAGAGCACTTCAGCCACAATACAGAGGGACGAGAAAGTGCTGTTCATTCACTCAACTCCCCTCACATTTTTCTTGCCAAGGTCAAAAATGGAACCGGCGACCCTTTGGGCCCAAGGCTGCTTGTCTAACCTTCAGGCCATGGCTGCCCTCATGATTGGTCAGAGTAGTTCTGAATTGTTAGGTTTTAATCTGTCTGTAGTGAAGGAAGTTGAATTAACCATGTATGTGGAATGTAGATCTGTGCCACATAAGAGATTCTGCCTCACAGCTCAATCCAGGAACAGTCACTGACACAGCTGTTCAGAGATGTTTCTCAGTTTATTGTAGTACATATTCATATTCAAGAGTATGTTGTAGCTATGTGATTGGATGATGATGATGATGATTTGAGTGATGAAACTAAGTTATCTATGTATAACGTAAATGGGTGATGAAGCATTACATCAATGGTTTAGACCAGCCTTTCTCAACCCACGGCACCCTGGAGTGCCATCTGGCTTTGTTAGGGGTGCTGTCAAAAATTATATATTCTAACATTGAAATAAATAAAATGAATTAAAATTCCAAAAAAACAATAGTTACACTAATGCAGATCATCACCGCCTCATGCGTCATCAAAATTTGTCTCACGGCCCCCTTTCCCAAGTCACAACGTCACTGCCGGGGTCAGCGTATGGTCAGCGTGACTGTGTATATTTTATATGGGGGTGCCTTGAGAAATTGCATACTTCTGAAGGGTGCCGTGACTGAAAAAAGGTTGAGAAACACTGCTCTAAGGATTAGAGCTTTGACTTTGAAAAAACGATAGAGGTTTTGTTAAAGTGTAATTGAGGAAATATTTGAAACACTCAGCATCGGCATTATCAACATAATAATATTAAGAAATTGTGTTGTGAAACTAGAAAGACCTTTAAAGAGTTTTCTAGAGTTATAGTTTGTTCGTAAAAGATCAACATATTTTTTTTATAAGTGTGCACATTTTGCACGAAGGTCTCAGGTCCTTATTACACGGTTATTAAAATGAATAACGCACGTAATACAGTATGTTGAGACAGAATAACTCATCAGAAAACAACTCGATGGGGTTACTCACTACTCAGCTGTTGGGTTTCCTGTGGTGGCAGGCATGCACGCACAGGACCGAAACCGTCAGAAAACAACTCGATGGGTTTCTTTATGTATCCACACTCTATGCCTATGGGGAGCCGCTAAAAAGTCCCGGTACCGATTTAAAGACACTTCATGTCTTAAAGTAATGATGGATGTCGTTTCTCTTTACTTAGTTGAGTGCTTCTTGACATAATATGGATTACTACAGTTGTGGAATAGGGCTCTTTATTATTTACTGTTTGATCTCAAACGCATTAAGAAGGCAAGAAATTACACTAATTAACTTTTGACGAGACACACCTATTAATTAAAAAGCATTCCAGGTGACTACCTCATGAAGCTGGTGAAAATAATGCCAATAGTGTGCAAAGCGTCATCAAGGTAAACGCTGGCTACTTTGTAGAATCTAAAATCCGAAACATTTTTTTGTTGTTTAACACTCTTTTGTTGACTTCATAATTCCATATATGCTCCATATGTTATTTCATAGTTTTGATATCTTCAGTATTGTTCTACAACGTAGAAAAGTCAAAATACAGAAAAAGCGATGAATGATTCGGGGTGTACAAACATTTGACTTGCACTGTACATAATGTGTGTTATGTACATTATGTAACAAAAAAAAAAAAACACACCCAAAAACTGGAAGCTGGTTACATTAACAGTTATTCTAATTGAGAAGATGCTTATTGAGCATTTATGGAAGGAGTCTCCAGTGTCAGAGCCTTAAAATTGACATATCAGGTGAAAATTTAATTCAATCCAAATTGCTTGAAACTGCTCTCACTGAATGCTAAACAACATACTTTTTACAGAATTAAAAGATGTTTATCCATTCTTCAGGTATTACAAATCAAAGATTGAAAAAATGGCTTAATTTTTAGAAAACGGCCGTAATATTCTGTATGAGGATCACATGGTCCAAAACGGGCCTCATTAACTAGTGAGATCAGATGTTTTTTCTTCATAACTTTTTTATTTTTCAAGATATTTACATGGAAATTGGCAGGCACATAGATGGTTGTATACTGAATACAAAGTTTGAAAAATTAATAAAAAAAAAACTATTATGCCTATGAATATTTAATGAGTATTAGTTATGCTAATTAGGTTAAACTTTAACTTGGTACACTCTCTTCTTCAAAGTTTCACCAACTGGCTTGATTTGTGCAATATAAAACTGATCTTAAGTCTCATTTAAACATCACAAAGAAGGATAAATCAATGTTAATTATAAAATATCCATTCTCTATCAGTAGTAATAAAAAAAGTTATAAAAGTACTAAAAATATTTCTAATACCCTCTTTGTGCTCTGTAGGCCTTTGTATTTCTAAGAAGGGCCTACTAATGTTTATATGAAAGAACATAAATTATTATTTTAATTAATATTCACAGCTTTCAAGGCTAACCTCGAAAAAAACTGTGTTAGCCACATCCGATAAACAATTCCAATTAAATGAATTGAAAGTGGGTGCTCCGGTTTCCCCCATAGTCCAAAGACATGCAAGTTACACTAATTGGTGGCTCTAAATTGATCGTAGGTGTGAATGTGAGTGTGAATGGTTGTTTGTCTCTGTGTGTTAGCCCTGTGATGACCTGGCAACTTGTCCAGGGTGTACCCCATCTCTCGCCCATAGGAAAGGCTCCAGCTTGTCTGCAACCCTGTACAGGATAAGTGGCTACAGATAATGGATGGATGAATTGAAAGTGAGGCTCGTGTTTCTGACTTCCCTTTTAATCTTTTAAACCACTAAGATCTCAATATTTTTCATCAGAACAACTACATTTATATTAGAAAATATTTATTTATTTATTTACATGAATCAGTTTGATTTGGAAAAAAAATAAGTAGGTAAAGCTATAAAAACTTACTTCAAAGTCTCCTGTGAAGCATAACATCAAAACTAGCTGACAGAACATTTTGCTGAATATTTCATCAGAAACAGTAAGAGCTAGAGAACATCCATATAAAAGTTATCTGATTGATATTCACAAGTAATCCAGTTGGAAACCAATCAGAAGAGAGCATGACTACTTTCCCATCACTCAAAAAGCACTGGCAGTTTCCTGATGGCATGCGAGCAGAGAGTGTACTCTGTTGTACCAACTTCAACCTCCCATTACCCACAAGGACTGAACAGATCTTAACAAGATAAATCTCTTTGGAAAGCAGAGATTATAAGCTTTTTAATGATAGTATTCATGATAGAAAATATTCAAGAGTTAAGCAATGACAGGTTTGGAAACTTAGATAAGCATCTGCATGGATAATTTTCACAGCATGGCCAGCGAGTGTCTGATACGCTGATTAATATTCGAAATAAATGTCAGCGATCTGAAACCAAGGTGCTAATAAACAGGTTTCGCTGCTCGCTCCTGAAAACTGAAGCTTGTATTTTGAGTACTATTCAATGTTCATGAATTCACTCGAAATCCACAGTCTGAGTCATGAAGACTTTCACGCAAATGCTGGACTCGTAGTACAGCAACATGATGCAGCGGAGGCTCGGTCTGGTGAGTTAGCGATCGAGATGATGAATTCGATGGCGTTTATGATGTTAACATGAAAGTTTCAGCTTTAAAAGGACAGTGTGAAGGACTGACGCGCCGCTGCATTACTCTCTTCAGGCAGGGATTCAGTGTGGGCTGAAATCGCAGTGCACCACGATCAGTGTGTTCAAAAACAGACCTACAGGAAGTTTAATGTTTAAAAAAAGTCACTCAGAATGACGTGTTAACATCAGTCGTGGATGCTGCTGGACATCACATGATGTCATGCAGGGTGGGTTTTTCCCTTGAACAGGAAGTCAAGAACAGCTTGATTCAACACTAAAATAACCCCATGTTGTGTTTCTTTTGTGTGCAGCCGAGCAACTGGACCATCCCACTGCACGCCATCACACACTGCATGTGTTTCCAGGTACAGCGCCACCTGGCAGCCGTCTCACGTGCCGGAGTGATCATGTGCACAATTATTGTACAGAAATTAGAACATAATCATAAATGACTGAAGACTTTTTTGTTTTTGTAATTCTGTGTGTGTGTGTGTGTGTGTGTGTGTGTGTGTGTTAGGCTTGGAGTGGAAACACAGAAGATGAAAAATCCTGGTCTTCCCGGTCTCAAATTTGTCCCTTTGAGAACAATGAAGGTAAAAAAAAAAAAAAACGCCTGCAATTTCAGAAATCCACAAAAATGTATCTTGACATCCTCTATCGCGCTCCAGTGTGTAAATTACACACACACACACACACACTCTGCTGGCTATTAACTTTCTAAAAGCACAACGACCTCAGATGATCCCATTTCTAACGTGTAGCCGTGTAAATGTTGATATTTCTCGGAACGTTGCTCCAGTTTGAATTGTTGTATGTTGGTTATAGTAATAATAATTTTGGTCAACTTAATTAATTAAGAGTGATTATAGCTTTTATTCCAGTACAAGCTCCCATTTCTCATCTTGTTGATCTGTGTGTAGAAATATTCATCATGTGTTTTGGTTGCACGTGGCATTGAGTTAATTAATTAATTAATGAAGATAATTAGGATTTGAGTTCATGTTTTGAGTTCATGTGAGTATTCAAAGAAGCCAAAATACAAAATTCTGTGAGCTGTGATTGTGTAACTGCTCAAATCAGGTTCAATACGACTGCGAAGAAGAAGAGGAAAGTTTCTTGTACTTTTCATCAGTACAAAAATACAGCTTAAAGAAATAAAAACAGGCCAATATATAAAACAAAATAAATAACTTCAGGGACAGAAATCAAGAAAGGTGAACAATTTAAAATATAAAAATTAAAATAAATCAAAACTGCGTTAAAAAATAACAAGGTAAAAATGAAAAGTGAACTGGCTTCTTTTTAACCAGTGACAGATGCAGCCTGATGTTTGTTTACTGACAGTAAAAAGGTTGTCATGGATGTAATAAATCTGGAGCCCCTCATCACGCCAGATTTGACAAACGACACAGAATTAAACACATTCGTTCATTTTAAAGCCTGAAAATTACAACATTGATAATCCGCCTCGGAAAAACTAAAGCTCAGGTTTCTTTCCCACGCAGAGATCAGAAGGAACGCAGTGAAGAACCTATCCCTCTCTGTGGGACACATCAAGACCAATGAAGGTGCTGCAGCTTTGAATTGGAACCTGAGCGCCCCCTGCAGGCTGGAGGCCGAGGTGTGGCCCTGCCAGATGGCCGTGTCTGTGGGCGGAGACTGCAGTGAGGTGCCCGGGTTCAGACAGATCATCAGTACGGGCTGGGAAGAGAACATCAGCATGGTGTGGGTGAGTGTGAGAATGCTTGACACCTCAGCAGATCATCCTGATGGAAGTGGAATGGTTTTGTGGATCAGTGCAGAAAAACCTTAATTCTAAAATGCACCTTGAAAGAACCTGATTTTCCCAGAGTGTGTGTTGATGCACATGGAATGTAAATGTACCGTACAAACTCCGCTGCTCGTTATTGTCATTTTCATGCATAGGAAGGGTTCTTTAAGAGGTTAATTGGAGTGCAAATACTTTTAATCAGTCACACCCATCTGAGGTTTTTTGGTTCCTGCACAGTTTCTAATCCCTGAATTGAGCACATCGTCATATCAGAGCGAGGTGTGGCGTGTCCGAGGCAGCTGGTGTTCAAACCCTCGGTCTGCTCTGAGACGCCTGAGAGTTCTAATCATCATCACACCTCCGTTTCAGCCAACTTCACATTTGTTCACATGAAACACGCCCACGAATGTTGTGGTGATGAGAACCGTCTTGGGTGTGATGTTGGTGATCGTAACAGGAATGTGCTGGAATGCAGGGCGTGTGTGGAGGTTCCGGTTTGGACACACCGACTGTGTGATGATGATCATAACAATGTCATTCATTTATTCGCTTTGTACTCACTTTTTTTTCCCCTGCAGTGCGACAGGAAATGGCTGTGATTCAGAGGATTTTTATTTGCTGTTGATTTTTTTCTTTTTGATCACAGCAGAGTTTCCAAAAGTTTCAGAAAATCACTGTCACATTTTCACTCCAAACAAATATCAGGGGACAGAAAATATTTCATTATTCCAGTGTTGCAGTGGAACTAAAGATAACAATCAGCCTCGTTTATTGATCTTTTAATAAAGCTGTGTGAAAACATTTCCCTAAGACAAACTGAAAATTCCTGCCAGATTCACCAAAGTTTGATAAACACTGATTTTCTTCGTACTCGCGTGCATCTGTTAAAAACTGATCGCCTCAAAATGAGTGGGTGTGTCTACAGTATGGCTGATTTGCCTTTGGTGACGCCCACAAAACTCCATAAAAGGCAAAGCTGGCGCAGCTGAAATGATGAGTGAAAAGCAAAAAAAACAGAAGCAAAAGCTATTTTCACTCGCGTCTGTACCGGGTGAAGAAAATATGATTTAATTCCGGAGACAAATTACAGGAAAGTTGAATTCAAAGTGAATTGAAGTGAGTAAAGTGAAGTGGTTACAGTGTGTGTGTGTGTGTGTGTGTGTGTGTGTGTGTGTGTGTGTGTGTGTGTGTGAGATATTTCTTTTCTTTTTTTTAATATGAGCAACAAAGAATCAAAAAGCTCTCATATTTTACGCCACTTTATTCATGCTGTTGCATTTGTTGTCAGTCTAAATGACACTTGAATGACGCTGCAACGTTTTATTTCAGACATCAGGTGTGTTTCAGGACGTTCAAGCGACAAACAGCCTGCCGGTGTGTGTGATGGTAAGATAGTTTTGCATCAGGCCTGGCAGAGTGACGCTCTCTCAGTGCTGTCTACATCTGTTCAACAGTCTAATCATCACTCAGCATGGATTATTATAGGCTCTGTGTGTGTGTGTGTGTGTGTGTGTGTGTGTGTGTGTGTGTGTGTGTGTGTGTGTGTTGTTGCAGTTTAAGGTTGACGGAGAAATGTTCGGCCCTGTGTGTGAGCGTGATGGTGAGTGTGTGAAAAAATAACTTTCTCTCTACAAAAAGCCGGTTTCTTTTTTATCTTTCATAATAATAATAATAATAATAATAAAGTTCCCCTTTTCATTTCTCCACTCAGCCTACAGGGGGCGCTGGGTCAGCCTGGGTTTTGTGATGCTGCTGGTGTTTGTCCTGCTTGCATTCGGGGTGTTTGTGCTCAGAAGCAGGTTCAAAGGTGAGTGAAGATCAAACGCCTCGTCTTTGAGAGACTTTCCGTCACTGTACACAAAGTATTGGCACCCCTCTCCTCTGGGAGGAGGTGTGTGATGGTACACAGAGGGTTAATACACTGCGGCATCCAGTCAGAGTTACACCACGTGATCAGACCGAGTCGAGTTTATTGTTTATTGTTGAGTATCTTCAAGTGTGTGTGTGTGTGTGTGTGTGTGTGTGTGTGTGTGTCTCTGTGTGTGTGTGTGTGAAAAGACCCATGCTCTCAATAATT
>JANZLB010000019.1:37874841-37887344 GCA_026167865.1 Notarius quadriscutis
GGGTTCTCTTTATCTACTTTTAGGACTTGTGTGAAAATCTGATGATGTTTTAGGTCATATTTATGCAGAAATATAGAGAATTCTAAAGGGTTCACAAACTTTCAAGCACCACTGTATTTCATGACCAATTATTTGCCCATGCCCACTTGTTGTGATGAGTTTTAGTCAGTTGCACAAGCCACTTCAGGAGATTCAGGAAGTCATCCGGAGCGTTTATAAATCCAGGCTTTGTATGAGGGCTCGTTAGTGAGGTGCACTGTGAATCACAGCAAATCAGAGGAAACATCTGGATCACACTGCCCTTCAGAAAGAATGTCTCTCTTTATTGAATGGATATAAATCAACTGGCCGACACTCAGGAACATTTTAGATTACGACACACACAACAACAAACACCTGGGGGGTGGGCGGAGTCCCGCCGTGCATTAAACACCGAACATTACGTACAGAATTCATGCTGAACTCCTCGAACTCTCACCCAGGATCTAACAGGACATCCTGTAATCTCTCTCTCTCTCTCTCGCGCACACACACACACATACACACACACATACACACAGGATACAACATTCGTATTTGTATTGACATCCCAAAGACCCCCATGCTAACACACTTTCAGTTATTTGCACATACAGGGACAGACCAGTTTTGAAAAACCCGACAGGCTGTGATGCAGAGTGTCTCACACACAATGACTGATGCACTGTGGAAAATCAAATCCCACGTTTCACGCACGTTACTCATTCAGCATGCGGACGTTGTTCTGTTTCGTTTCTGTATCGTTACTGCACATCATAAAGACATTTACAGATAGAAATCTGACATTTCCAAACCCATAAGCTATAAAACAAAACATAGAAAAATTAAATAAATAAATAAATAAAAGTAAAAACACTCTTTTCAATAAATTAGTTCATTCAATAAATAAATAAACAAACAATTCATTTTCTTTTTTTCTAGCATTGGTCACAGTGATTTGTTTTTCTTTTATCCATCCAGAGGTTTTGCATTTTTGACATCATGAACTGAAACTATATAACACACACACACACACACACACACACAGTCATATTTTGTTCATGTTTTTTCCTCAATTCTTTCTCATCTTTTTCATTTGAGGAGTGTGAAGTGTGTGTTCGGAGCTCAGAACCCATCATCAGTACAACTGGCAGTTTGTATGGAACTCAACATGCATGAGCTGTGTGTGTGTGTGTGTTGTTTTTTATATATATTATTTTCTACATTACAATTTACACATACAACATCTCTGTTTTTCACGGTAGGAGCTTGACTCCTGCTTCAAGTATCCAGTTGATTAAAGGACCTGAAAATGGAGGATTGAAAAAGAAAAAAGTTTGGGTTGGGTTTTTTTTTTTTAGTTTCCGTCCAAAAGTTACACTTACAGACTACAAACACGCAATTGCACAGAAGATCATCGTGTTGTGAGGTTAAGGATCCCTCAGACGGCTGAGTCAGCTCGGTCACGGTGACGATGAGGAGCATGTTGCGTCAGAAACACGCAAAGTTAAAGACAGCAGTCAATGACGAGATGCTCTCGAATGTTCCAGAAGACTATCTAGAGCAGTGGCTCTCAAACGTTTATTTATTTATTTATTTATTTATTTATTTTTGCCAGCAGTACCCCCAGTAACGATGTTTTACACCAAGTCAAGGTCATAACCTTTTTTTTTTTAGGAAAAAAAACTAAAGAAAAAGACCATAAATGCAGTCAAAGGAGTAAATTCGTGTTTATCTTAAACAGTTAAAACTGTCAGTATGAAGCCACTTGTCGATTTAATCGACTGTCATCACAGCATCTCATTTGCGATTCTGTTCTTTTCCACTTAAAGGGAATTTTCCTTCTCTGTCCTCTTTATAGTATATTTCCAGCGACCCACAGAGTTGTGAGTAACTCATTAACGTTAAAGAAATCTGTTCTCGAGCAACTGGAGATGACTTTGGCGTGAATCTGTTTTCATGTTGTATCTCCGAAAAGATTCACTTCACTTTCCTGTTCTTGTTGAGCGTTCTTTTTTTCTTCTTTTGTAAAAGTCATGTGCACAAGTCCACACATTTAAGTTTGTTTTCTGTGTATCTTTCCTTGTTTGTCTTTTCTGAGTATTTTGTATTAATTCTGCCTTGATTTCATTACCTTATGTTTCCTGGTTGCAAAGTGACAACGTTGACAAAACTTGATTCGTTTTACGGCCACGCATTTAGATGAGATCAGTGTGGTCCAGAACTTCACACGTGAGAAGAACGCATCACATAGCAGGGCAGCAAGTCAGCTTTTTTAAACAACAGTGCAAACATTACAGAATGAGAAAGCTCCACGAAAACAGTGACAGGATGGCATTCCACTCCATAGAACGACCACCTCGAGTTAACCTTGTGGTTCGTGTTTTACAGCGAGAAACATAGGCACTGGAACAATAATTACAGGAACTGCAGTAACAAGAAAATGTTCTCGAAAAACATCCCAAGCTCATGTTCTAGAATGGAAAATGATGAACTCGAGATAAAATAATCCTCTATGTCTAAATTTCAGAAAAAATTAAATACCCTGTAGAACGGCATCGTCCCATTCCAGAGCAAGAGCAACATGCAAACCTTTGAGTCCAACAAAAAGTGGCTAGCTTTCAGAAAAAAGAAATCTAGAAGTGTTAGAATGAGATGTTCCACAGATACAGCAGGTAAGTTAAAAAGCAAGTAAATGTTCTGAACACCAGCAGCAGTCTCGAATTGTGACAAAAAGACATTTCAAGGGTCACGACTACAAATGAGTGTTCATGAACAACAGCAGTGCCTAAAGCTCTCAAAGCTCGGGATTCAGCACTGAGTGAAGGATAACAGCAGAGTCTAGAAGTGAGCGAGATATATTCTCCAACAGCGGCATGATGTTCCGCGACAATCTGAATGTTATGGAACTGAGAAAGGTGCCATTGAGAACAGTGGCAATGCGGAAGAAGAAATCACAGTAACTGTACAAAAAGATCAATAATAACAGTCAGGTCTTGGTCTTATTACTCTACAATGAACAATCAAGCCACCGCAGATGCAGATTCTCTGGTTATCAGCTAAAACTATCAAGAACAAACAGGCAATTTGGCAGAAATGTTTATTATCTTCTTGCTTCATAGCCACCGAGAGCAAGTCACAGTCAGCTGAGCTACCAGAACCAAGATGGCACACAAACAAGTCCACATCACCATGTGCGTGATTTACGATTCAAACAACATAAAAGCCAAGTGATTTGCTCACTGGGAAGACATCACCACAACACTGTTCACGCATGCTTATCATTTTCCAATTTACTTGCATAGACAAGTCAGAATATTTCTTCATCTTCTGATGTGTTCTCTTGGATGTTCTTGAGTTTAACAATATTTTTAGGGAAGTTGCAGCTTGTGAAGGTCACTCCAGATGAACCTGCTCATCACGTGGTGAGAAGACGACTGCCCAAAGACCACAGGGAGGGACAGAACACGGCAGTTTAACCTTGCGAAGAGGCAGAAACCTTCTCAACGTTTGGCTGCTATCTGGGACGGACCCCTGTTATTTGTTTTCTGAAGCTGGAGCAAAGAAGTGCCTGTCCATCGAGGTCCAGCACATTCTGTTATTTCTGCAAATGTCCTTCAACATGGGACTGGGACCACTGGGTTAATTTATTTCTGTTTATTTTTTTAATACACATTTATTTTGCATAGATCTTCATGACAAGATCTTGAGATGGGCCTCATACTCTAAAGGTCTGTAGTCGGGACACCACAGCACTTGGCTTCGGATTTTTCCCTCAGGAAATACAACACAGTCTTTTATCATCTTAATTTATGGGCACAACATTCTGACCACCGCTTGATATATACCCACGTATGGATCTGTTTTGTCCAGGCACTAACCACTGCATATTCCGAGAGCAGTGATTCGAGTTTAGGGGGTTATTGTCAAGAGAATCAAGACCTTTTGACCTTTGACATGATGAGGACCTGAGCACTCTGTGCTTTATCAAATGGGATCAGCATCTGCTGTCTCTAAGAAAAAGAGCTTAGATCTTCCTGGACTTATGTGACTCTTTGACTTCAAATCCCAACAGTCAGATCATTTTGTTCTGATATGAACAGTGAGGATACTGATAATAGTTTCCAAGCACCCAATGTTAAGTATCACAGACCTGAACCTTGACCAATCTAGTGGCTCTCAATTAATAGCAAAGTGACGCATCGTAACAGGACACCAGTCAGTGTAGCGATGGCTGTTTCCATCCGTTTCGGTGTACAGTAAAGCACCAATAAAAGCACCATTAGGAATAAAACCCTGGAGTCGGGTTGGAGATCCTATTTCCTTTGTTTTAAGCCCATTTTGGTGATTTACCTCATAATGATGGTGGTGGTGATTGGGGCAAACACGGCAGCCCGAGATCGATGGCAGACAGGAGGTGCATAGGTGCGTAGTATCGTGCATAAAACCAAGACTCGAAGGAGGAACATGAGCAGAAAGGGCAACTAATACAGCTGACATATTGATTATAGAGGCAGCTTCACCCCGAACATCAACTGGAGGAAATCATTCAGAGTTCTCTACAATGCGTAAATGACTGTCCTGCTTACGTACAAGATTGATAAGGTTGGATAAAGCTAGCTTGCTTGAGTTAGCTTGCTATTAATTAAGTTAGCAAGTGTTACAACAATGGGCTCTCATTGGCGTACCATACAGGAAGCATAACAGAATTCATTAGCGAGCTAACAGCACCTGAAAATCAGGTACTTCATTGAGCTGTCTAGCATTTGAGTCACAAAAGAGAAATTGCCAAATACTGTAACAAGCTTGTTTGATAGGTAGTCACTCTCACTGTAAAATTAAGCTAAACATTAGCCACATCATTCTATGTCTAGCTAGCTCATTAGTATAACTTGGATGCAGGCCGATACAGATATGGGTCGTTTTGTCAAGATTATGTCAAGGGGCACACCCAAAATGGTACATATGCATTTTCTGACCAGCAAGCGAGAAACAGATTATAAGAGTCTACCATAATGCTGCATACACAGCTTCCAGTGATGGGACAGATCTGGACTGGAGCTAAACTTGCCATGACGTCCAGCTTACTCTCCACTGTCGTGAAGAAGCCACCATGAACTTCTCTCAAAACCACATTCCCCAGTTTACTCAACACTCATATGTACTAAAATGTTTACCAAATTATAATTTTGTAACACAACAGTAAAAACATTCGAGACAATGGATTTTTTAAACAATATTAAACATTGTTTTTAAAATCATGACCACGGAACCTTCTGGCAGTTGATGAAGAGGCGTGAAATGATTGATTTTTTTTTTGATTGGCGGGACCCATCGTCCAGGCTCAGCAGCAGAGTCAGAGAGGGGGTGGACGAGCAGACAGAGTCACATGTAAGTGGCTGGAGACAAGCAGGTGAGAGGGCTGAAAGCAGGTCAACTGCATGTGAGGACATCTTACAGGGTCTTGTTCAAGAAAGGTCCTCCAAAGCGGAGTTCTGATCAGGAAATCCATCAGGCACCAGCTGCATTTGTGTCTCCAAAATCCAGACTTGCATCTCTCTCCATCCTGATCTCTTCTCCCATCTGCAAGACTGAAGAAACCTGTATGTGATCTATGGAGTTCATCAGATACTTGTGCACTGATCAGTTTATATTTTATCATTCAAATGATTTGGGGTGGAGTTACACAAAACTGGGGAACAACAGATCTTGAAGCTATCAGTGTCATGGTGGTGCAGAGATGGATGAATAATAAATTCCCATGTAAATGCTCGAATGTTTTGTCTAATCCCATATTATGGTTGCCCTAGAAACCTAACTGATGTAGTTTCGCTAGTTAACTGCATTAGTACAGACTAAGGGAAACAAACAAATGTATGATTTCCCAGAGAAACGAAGACTCTGTGTCGCCATCGTCCTTATCATCTCCTGAGAAAAGTTTTTAATGGAGCACATCATGTTTGTGACCTCAACAAAGTTTCATCGATGAGATGACATGTTCTGCCCTTGCACTGCATGTGACAACTAGCATCTTTTATTTTTACCTCTGCCAGGGAGGATATGTTTTAGGTGCATTTTGTTTGTCTGACTTGAAGTCGGGTTGTGCAAAACCGACCTAACCGATGTCCATGAAGGAAATTGATGGAAGGGCAAAACTCGGGCCAAGGAAGAACCCGATAAATTTTGAAGCGGATCCAAGTCACAGGGCGGAGCCATGAACTTTTTTTCACTTTTGCAAATGGTGCAAGACATGGCATTTGCCATACATTTTCAAATCTAGTAGATGGCAGTAAAGTTCAATCGTAACAAAACATAGCCGGTGTAGAAATATGATGACTTCATATCCCAATCAATATTCGTGGGGTATCAGTCATCCTCTGGGATGCACTTATAGGCACATAATTTTAAGCATTTTGGAAATATATCGAGGCATATAAAGTGGTTTCAGTTGCAGATTTGCATATCGTAGAAGAGTCGACAATTGTTCTTGGTGGAAGTCTGCACCAAGTCTTGGTGGAAGTCCTTCAGGTCTCTTGACATGTTTAGCTGTGAGGTGACTGTGTGGAGTAAACAGGACAGTTCTATCAAGGCCTGATGCTACATTTCAGTTTGCTCCTGATTCTGAAAACATTGTCTGTTACATCTGTGCACACTAATTAATGCGACAACAAACTGTTCCACCATGAACCAGATTGCACCTCAGGTTATGTGTGTTGTCACAGATAATCAGACAGTAAGATTCAGAATCAGTAGCATGAGCTATAGTTCCAGGGATGGTGCATTGCAGTGAGACGCGAGCGTATTGTACCTATTCTCGACATTAACTTTCTACAAAACCACCACGGCTTACTTTCTCACATTCTTTCGGCATTTTATGTTGAAATGATCTCTCATTTGGAGAATGCTGCCAGCTTTAAGGCTCTCAGGTATTTCTACCTGCTCAGGTGTGAGTCTGCACACTGGCCTCACACACTCACACCCCTCCTGCTCCTCTTCCTCAGTGTGAAGACCCCCTGCTGAAGCGTCCGTCTGATAGGAGATAGAGTCCGGCCAAGTGGATAATGGATAGTTTTATCTGTATGACATGGCTATGCACCTCCAACTTTCATCTGGAATCATGAGAAAGAGAAAAAGAAAGAATGGTCATCCCAAGCTTTAGGTCCTATCCCAAGCTTTGAAAAAGTTCACTAACTATTTGGGATTTGATAATGAAAATCAGAAGCTAACCACTGATTTGCTCTTTGTACATTCTGGGACCTAAAGATCCCAGTCTCATGCCCTGAAATCAGTTTGTGTGAAATAAGTGGTCAATGCAGCCTCTATGAGCTCCTGGAGCACTTCCTTGTTGCATGACAACATACAATATTAATGATATTATTCTGCTGCAAATTAAAAAACATCCTGAGCTGTGTTCCTTTTGTTTTTCGTGAGTACAAACAAAATGTTTTGAAAAAGCTTCAACAATTGTTCATAATTATGATTTTGCACCGATTATCTTAAAGCAGTCTTTTATTTCAGCAATGACATTATTGAAAAACTGGATCTCGCACATCAATGATACAGAGAGGAGATGACGTGAAGCACCTTAATGACTATGTTTAGAGTATGGACAAGTTCACAGCATTCTGGCATTCTCCCAAGACATAAGAAACAATGACATTAAGGACAGAAAACATGTGATCTCACCCTATAAAAGATCAGCACAGCTTTGGTTTGGAAATGATTATGCCCAAATGCCCTCCTCGTCATCCTGTGAGTGGCAACATGAAGTTAAAAAAGTTAGACGAGAGGTGAAAGTGTCAGTGAACAGACATCTAAAACAGAATCTCACAGCCAGCAAATAACAGAATCAGGTCAAAAGCGAAACCCACCGGATCTGGAGTGGGTCTGTGTCCTGCATGGGGCGGCCCACGGGCGGGGACACGGTGGTGCGGGGCTGGATGTCGAGGGTGTGGCCCGTGAGGAGCCGCATGGGGAGGGTGGTGGGGGTGTTGAGGGTGTTGGGGGTGTTGGGGATGGGGGCCCTGCTGCTGCAGCTGCCCGTGTTGAGGGTGCTGTGGGTGTTGCTGAGGAGGGGGACCGGCATGCGGGTGCTGTGGGTGGGGCTGTTGGGGCCTGGGTGGGTGTTGGTGGGGGCCAGGTGGCTGGGGGTGTTGAGGGTATGGCGGATGAGGTGTCTGTTGAGGATGAGGGTGTGGAGGTAGGGGTTGTGGATGCTGGGGATGAAGGGTATGTGGGTAGGGGGGTTGCTGTTGAGCAAGAGGGGCATGTGGGTACAGAGGCTGACTCTGGGCAGGAGGTGGGACTTGTGGGTGGGGGTGGGGGTGGGGGTGGGGTGGCCCCGGTTGGAGGTGGTGAGGAGGACCATGAGGGTGGTAGTGATCGTCTTCATAGCTGTCTGCCATTAATTTCATTCTGCTCTGGGTCTGTCAAGATTACAGAAACATTATAAACAGATGTATTTACTGTCGTAATTCGATTGTTTATAACCACTGCATATTTCACCTCATTTTCTGTGAGGGCCTTGGAGCGCTGAGCAAGTGGTTCTAAGTGCTATGTGAGGGGCGGAGTGTCATGTTTTATGTGTATACTTCAAACTGGTGTGTTTCCAAGTGTTGTGCAAAAGATTTCTCAGAAGTAATCATGAGTGGTAGTGAGTGTGCAGAATGCAAGCTCTTGGTGAACAAGTGTTTCCGAGTATTTTCTCACTTTCTTTGGTCTCTGTGAGAGCGTTCAGAGAATGTGTCTGGCAGCTCTATGCGAGTGTGAGGATCATGTTTGTGTGTTTCAAGCTCACCTGCTGCTTGAGTTGCTGCATTAATCTATCCTTCTCACGCTTTAGTGACATCACCTCCTCCTGGGTTTTCTTCTTATTAGAAGAGGAAAGCTCCAGGAGGGCAATGTTGGCATCCTTCTCGCTGATGGCAGCCAGCAGGGCCTGCTGCCTACACACACACACACACAGAGAGTCCCAAAGACAAGATCAAAAGAAATTAGCCAAGTGTTTGTGTTGCCGTTGTCTGAAAGACTAGACCTGTGGGAAAGCATGAACAAAAAAAGGTGCTCTCACTTCATCTCCAGAATTTCCTCCAGTTGTTTGCGTCTCTCCTGTCTGAGATTGGTCAGATGGCCATCCCTCTCGGCCAAAGACTGCTGGGTTGAGGACAAGCGCTGCTTCGTGGCTTCGAGCTCCTGCCTTGTCTTTTCCAGCACCGTCATCAACTCCTCAATCTGAGAGACAATGTGTATGCATGTGTGTGTCGGAGGTACATGGATATCAGAGCATGCTCAATTCATCAACGCAACACTTGTCCAGAATCTGGGTTTAAGATGTTGCACTGAAAGCTGTGCTCACACACACCTTGGCGTTGTCCATGGGGTTGTCCTTGCGAGGGTCTGGCAGGATGCCACTGCCCTTTTTCTCTGCTTGCTGGCCAAGCTTTATGGCAGGACCTTTTTTGTTCTGGTCTTTGCTTTGCCTGGAAAGTCAAGGAAAGGTGGAAAGATTACAACCATCACAGGGAGTGTAGCTGGCTCATGCAAACTATCCATTCTTTTCCTGATTTTCCCATTTATGGTGTATTTTATCAAGACTGCAGACTTTAGGATATCAGATCAGTACTTTTACATCTACCACAATGGGTCGTGGAGTTAATAATTGTGAGATTGTAATGTTACTTGAACTCATGTGCCTCAAGCTCACATTAATTTCAGATTTTTTTCAAAACTCCAGATTACCGTACTATTTTTTGCCATTCTTTCAGATGGATGATAAAGCCTGAAATTTGCTCTGAAACTCAAATTGATGAGTGAAACAAGGTTATGAGGAAGAATGGAAGACCAGGCCTCCACTTACCTTGGTGCAAGACTGCAGGACAGGAAAAAGAGGAGAGCAGAGAAGTAGAGGAGAAAAGAAAAAAATTAGAGTCATCAGAAACAAAGCTGGAGAACACAGAAAGGAGGACAGAGGTTCAGATCAAGTCCTGAAGGAGATAATGCAGGATGCTTCATCATCATCATCATCATCATCATCATCAGTTCGGCCTCACAAAGCATGTGAGTACCAACATGCAGTGGCCTAATCAGCCCAGCTAGGACAGGAGCAAGGGAACACGGGTGCTTGGGAACATGGGTGCAACCATTACACCAAAAGAAAAGTCGTTGAGGACGCAAGACTCTGTTTGATTTTGAGTCGAGAAGCCTTCTGGGCTTTAAAGGAATAACGCACCTCAAAAATACAAACGTGGCAAGCAATGAATAAAGGCTACTAGCAGGAATCAGTGAGCATGTTTGCAAATGTTAAGGATGCTAACTGCCACTTGCTAGTTTCCATTTATTGTCAGCAATGTTAGTATTTTTTTCAGTGATGTATTCTTTTAACGCCGTAGATTAGGGGGGAGGCACCATTCAATGGACAGTGAGAGAGAGGGACAAGAGACAGAGGTTAAAAATGGGGAGAAGCTAACAAAAAGAGTAGAGCAGAGACAAAGTGTTGGAGACAAAGGTCAGGACTGGATACGATGCAAATGTACATGAATCAGTGAATGTTATGATCTCAGAAATGGGACGTGGCATATGGAGGGAGAATCTTTACACGCCACCGGACTCACAGCGTGTGGGAAAGAATGAATTGATGCTTTGACACTTTGACACAAAGTGAATGACAGAAGGAAAGCATGACTGATTACACCAAAATCCAAAAAACTGCCACACAATATAAAACACTACAACCCACACTGTCTTTTTATGCAAGCATCAAGATGCACGACTGTTAGGAACAGATTATCCACTAGATTTATGCTGTAAGGGTCAGTGGATGTTCAGCAGCTACCCAGAAATAGCATCCATGATGCACCAATCGCAGAAAGGCAGTCACACAGAGCTATAAAGAGAAAGAGAGACAGAGAGAAAGAGACAGACAAGAGAACAGAAAGACATGCAGAAATGCAGGCAGACAGACACGCAGGCAGACAGACACGCAGGCAGGCACAGCCGAGCCGTGATCCAGGGCAGAGCACTCACTTTCCCAGGAAGTCCCACACCATGCCCCCAATCTGTTGGGGGGCAGCGGACACTGATGGGGCGGAGTCAGCAGGGGCTCTGCCCCCAGGGCGGGGCATAGAGGCAAGGGACAAAAGGTGCGAGGACACAAGTAGGTGGAGTCATGTTCATATTGGAGGGGATAAGCGTTGGATGTGGAGATGAGAAATGGAGATGGACAGTCGTATATGAGAGCACACAATAGGGGAAGATGTGGAATGAGTGATAGAGAGAGCGAGAGAAAGAAATAGTGAGATTTCAAAGGACAAAAATATGACAAGACGAGGAGATAATGAGAGAGTGGGAGAAACAGAAAGAGAAAGAAAAAGATAAAGAGAGGGCAAGCCAGCGGAAAAGAACAGAAAACACAACACAGAGTTCAGACACTAAACGCTCCAACAGAAATGCAACAGCAGTCTCTGAGTGACAGAGGGCGCTAGTGAGCCTTTGAAAAATCCTCTCCCTTTCCTGCCTTGTTTTTCACAGACAGACCTAATGCTGTTTTAGTGTTGCGTTCTATTTGAACTGGGAAGCCAGGAATTCTGAGTTCCCATTCGGAAAGTCGGAGGAATCTCTTTATCCCACTTCAAAATCCAAGATGGCTGCTCCATGCATCAACAGTACTGTAACAGCCACAATGACCTATACAATTTATTGGCACTTCTCTATTATTTGTGTCTCATTAAATCAGTCGTACAAACAGCACTGTCCAGCTTCTTTCCATGGACATGGTGCTGCAGCGTTTGTATGAGCAAAAGGTCACATAACGCCTTGTTATCAACTGGTATCGCTAACAATGATGAGAATTGGTCTTGCTAATGGCTGGTATTGGTTTTCTGATTTGTTGTACTCAGGTATGACGTCATTCCCGGCTCCTTAATTTCCAAGGTAAGTGGAACGCAGCATAACATGTTCACTTTTCCTCACAACCAGTGGCATGGTATACTTCAAACGATGAAAGAGCTAAATGAAAGCGAAATATTGGATCATCAGGACATTTAAGGAAAAAAAACCTTTCTTGGACACTTTGACTTGGGCTGTCAGTTGAGCTGCGACAGTCTGACTGGTCCAAATATCGTAGCCACTTCAGCCAGATCTGATGTCACGGAAATCTCAATCACAGACAAGGGGTAGATCTTTGAACAAATGTTGTTTTTTCCCCACAAATGATGACTTTTTTTGCATGAAAGCATCTTTTCTGTTTGTGATACACCAACAGCTGAATGGAACTTTGGCCAAAAATGAAAAAAATATTTACACATTTTTCCCAACTGGATTTCTGAAGTGACATTCCATGTCCCAACAGCTAGCAGCTGTGTTTGGGGATCAGGTCGTCGAGGCCCCTGTCTTCGACTGCCGCCCAATCCGGTTTGCAGTCGAGTGTGAAGCGGCTGGGATGAGAATCAGCACCTCCAAGTCCGAGGCCATGGTTCTCGACCAGAAAA
>JANZLB010000019.1:37910705-37921468 GCA_026167865.1 Notarius quadriscutis
CGGCCACGGGGCTCGAACCCGGACCTTCTTGCTGTGAGGCGACAGCGCTAACCACTACACCACCGTGCTGCCCTATAACCGTATCATTATCCTCAAATAATAAAGACTGTAATGTCGTACATCCGGTTAAAACGGACAAATGAAAGATTTTTACTCACACCTTGGATTTCATGACACACTGAAAAACCATTAGAGCCCAATGGAAAATTAGTTTAATCCGGGTGGGGAAAAAAAAAAAAACACTGAGATGATTTAATCAGGAAGTGAAACAGCCGTTTGTGATGTTCTTTTATAAATCAGCGACGATTGGATAAGACGATGAAACACAAATTAATAAACATTTTTAATCCGAATATTAAATATTACATCATCATTACAGTCAGAGAATTTAATATCAGCATCAGGCCAGCATTAATATTCACACATACACACCAGGAGAGAACAGCACGGGATCCAAGAGGAATAACGATTTCTCATCTCTCTCTCTCTCTCTCTCTCATACACACACGGTGTTAAGCTGCTTCTCAGCAGGATGATGCTGCAGATCAATACTAGGCCTTGCTCAACTGCAATGGTCGTTCACATTCACACACACACACACACACACACCAAATCTTCATTCAACAGAATGGCGAGAACAATTGCAATTTCTCTTTTTTTCATTCTCTCCTGTCTTTTGTCTCTCTCGCTTCTCCATCATACATTTTTCATGGTAAACAGCAGCTGCTCGACAGCACACTGATGTGTGTGATGGATGACATCAGCAGATTAAACATCGCTGACTTGTCTCTGATATTTGGCATCAGTTTTTTAATGGATAGCATTTTACAAATGGATGTGGAAACCTGCACAAAGAAAAAAAGAAAGATTTTTAACAGATACAACTTTTAATCCTGTAGCTCCTCTCAAGGCAGAGAAATGTGAGATCAAAAAAATGGAAAATACTGATTTTAAAGCTCACTGTTTCTTAGAGCCTTTCATACAACTGGTGTTGGAGTACATAGGAAGAAGAAGAAGAAAGAGGAGGAGGAGATGAAGACAAAAATGAATAAGGGGATGAAGAAGATGAAGAAGAAGCAGCAGGCGATGAAGAAGAAGCAGGAGCAGAAGAAGAAGACGAAGGAGGAGACGAAGAAGAAGTAGAAGAAGGAGGAGACGAAGAAGAAGTAGAAGAAGGAGGAGACGAAGAAGAAGGAGGAGGAGATGAAGAAGAAGGAGGAGGAGATGAAGAAGAGGAAGAATGTTTATGGTTTAATCAGTTGTTCAGTCGTAATAAACTGCAGTGAAGTGATGAGAGTCATGTTTATTCAAGCTGTTATAAATTCCCGAGTTAATCACTGTGAGAGCAACAAATCCAGGCCTGAGGCCAAAATGTCCACTAACGGCTGCCCACTTAGACTGACTAATCCCCATCCTGCTGAGAGAGATAGTGTGGGTGTGTGTGTGTGTGTGAGAGAGAGAGAGAGAGAGAGAGAGAGAGAGAGAGAGAGAGAGAGAGAGAGAGAGACCATCGATCGATCATAAATCTTCCACTGAGGAAAAACTTCCAATAGTTTTCTGATGTTCAGAAAGTAACTCATGAATCACTGAGGTCACGCGGAGTTGTGTTCTCTCCACATTCAGTTTCACTCGTTATAACAACTGGGTCGCATTCATTCTGAAAACAGTGTGAAACGTCGTGTCACGGGCTTTGAGGTACATTTTCTCTCGTTTGGTGGGCGTGTCAGAGGTGTGACCCAATCAACAGCAACATGTATATAAACCCCGCTATATGAAAAAGGCAGCGTGTACAACGGATCCTACTGACGTCCTCAACAAACACGGCCACTGAAGAAGACGAGTCTATCTGTCACAAGTATTAGTCAGTAAAATTTTTAACAGAATAAAATACAGGCTCTAAAAATTCTTCAGAATGAAAGATCAGTATGGCCTTCTCAGCTGCCAGAGCTGTAACACTCGGGTCACACAGCAGGGTGATCAACACACCACCGGTTCTGTTTAAATCAATGTTTTGTGATGTTTTGTCGGCGCTGAATGGAGCCATGGAAAGTGATGTTTAGAAAAGAATCTCTGGTGATAATCGAGTCATAATGAGAAACACTGAACATGTTCTTCACGTCGTCACTGCTGCAGAGATTCTCCAAAGTGTTTCCTCACACCTCCTCCAACACCATTTCACCAAGTTCAGAGAAAAGTGTGTGTATGTGTGTGTGCATGTCTGTTTCATTTTCAAGAAATCAGCTGCTGTAATGAGTTAATTATACTGATGTCATTAATAATAATAATAATAATAATAATAATAATAATAATAATAATAATAATAATAATAATCAGCCCCAGGGTCTTGGATCTCAAGGCCTACAGGTTGGTCAGTTTTTATGTGGACATCAGAGTCAAAGTCAACAGAGTGTCTGAGTCTGACACGTACCTGATACCGTGAATAATAATAATAATTAGTTTAACTTATATAGCGCCTTTCTCACACCCAAGGTCGCTTTACATTTACAAATAATAATAATAAAACATTTGGATGCCCTGCTTGTGGATTTCAATGAGGGATACGAACAAATTCCCTTAACTCCAATATCTCAAGAAAAGCACGGCGTTTTCTACTCGATTTGGGTTGCACCAATCTGTCACCCTTCTGTCTGGTTTATTTGAAGCCCCAGTGATGTTTCACTGACTGATGGACAGAAGACTCCGCCCACACAGAGCACATGCTGCTGCATATTTTGATGATATCATCATGAACAGTAATGATTGGTAAAAGCATTTACAACATCTCAGAGCTGTCCTGAGATCCATGTGGTGGGTGGGGCTCTAGAAACGTGTGAACGTGGCGGGCGGGTGGAAGTCCGGTGTCTGGGCTCCTGGAGTCCGGGGCAGGTGAATCCCCAGCGACTGTGACCTGCACTGACTCTGAACCCCACTTTACTGACAGCTCGAGCTGTTCCAGTTTGTAATGTTAATCTGAAGAAGACTCAGCCCGGGTTCGTAGCCCGAGGAGACGATTATAAAAGTTATGATTCAAATCCCTGGAGTGAAATTCAGGAACCTTCAAGTGACTGACTGCATCCTGAAAAAGGCCTCGGATCAGGAGGCTGGAGATGACGTGGTGCTGCGCTTGGCTGGGAAATACAGCATAGAGCAAGACTGTGAACACACTTCCTACTGTACACACACACACAGGTTCTTATTTAAGGAGCGCTACGGTGACAGCATCCAATTTTAACCTTGAGAGCCGAGGGCTAAAATACCCCCTCTCTCTCTCCCTCTCTCTCCCCATCTCCTTCAGCTTGATGTCATCAGGGCAGACAGATAGATCAACACAGTGAAGGACATTTTGCCCTCTGAACACATTCAGTCATTACAGAGCTCATAATTACTCAGAGAGAGAGAGATCAGAAGATGAATGTGGACGTCACAGAGTGAATGACAGTAAAGTGTGAAAGTTGAATGTGAGAGAAATGGCATAAAAAGCGAAAGAGGGAAAGGTGGGAACAGTGAGGGAGTGAAAGAGAAAATAAAGAGTAGGAGTGGGAAAGCAACAGAGAACAAGAGAGAGAGAATAAGAGGAAAAGGAGAAAAAGAAAGAATTAGAAAGAATGGGATGAAAAGGAATAAGATAAAGACGGAGAGAGGTGGGCAGAGGAAGATAGAAAAGAGAGGAAATGGATAAAAGAAAGATAAAACTGAAAGACAGAGTGAGAGAAGAGAAAGATAGAAGGACAGAAAAAAGAGAAAGAGAAACAAAAAGAGGGATGAAAAAACAATATGAAGAAAGAAGGACAGAAAGGGAGATGTCGACAGAAATAGAAAGAGAGGCAAAGTGAGAAAATGATAAAGACGAGAGAGAGAGAGAGAGAGAGACGGGGAGTAAGAGTGAGGCAGACGGGTGAGAGAGTCTTTCAGACTACACCGCTGTGTCCTTGACATTCTCCCAGTCATCTCTTTTGCACTTACACACACACACACACACACACACACACACACACACACACACACACACACACTCTCTCTCTCTCACACATGGAACCTGAGACCGATTTTTGAAAATGAAAAGAGATGAAAAGGACAATGTGGCTGTCTGACTTGCTCTCCATCACACGGCCTAATGCTCCCCATCGCTCAGGAAGAACCAGTCCTGTTTGAGAGGATGATGGATCAGACAGAGTGTGTGTGTGTGTGTGTGTGTGTGTGTGTGTGTGTGTGTGTGTGTGTGTGTGTGTGTGTGTGTTAGCTGAGGATAATTATAGCATCTCATTTAGCCTGGGTGTCTGTGGAGTCGAATGGAGGAGAACAGCTCATTAACCATCGCCATGGAAATGTGAAGATGAAAGTTGGTGGTGAGCCTCAGGGCTCACTGCTGAGACATCTCCTCATCACACACTCACTCCAACAAGCTTTCATTTCAGCCGTAAACCTGCCGGAGCTGAGATCTATTTTCTGGAGAACTTTAAGTCCACTGCACCAAGTGAAGTAACACAGACATGTGAATATATTCATACGGTATCCAACGGCAACAAGGAGGAGCTGTACAATCTGACAGAACTGCTTCAAAAGAATGAATTCATTCTCCAAGCAGAAAAAAAACTAAATATTTCTGTTATGATAATCGTAAATCAAATAAGAAATGAGCAGCTGATGTGGAAAACAACTGATCGCAGGAAATCGGATGCGTTTTGTGAACACCAGTTTGCATTAGATTAAACATAATATTTACGTAAATTAAGATTTCCATCACAGTGCTGAGTTCAGTGAGAACACACACACTGATGAAGATCTCTGGATGGAAACAGAGCTGGTGAATCGTCAATGTCTCTTTCCAAAAAGGTTTTCCCTTGTTAAATACCCAAAACAAGTGTGTGTGTGTGTGTGTGTGTGTGTGTGTGTGTAATTATATTAGCTGAAGATGAAAAGCAGATGAAAAGCAGTAGTCAGCATCACAAAGCAGAGAGAAAACAGCAAACATGCCCCGGAGCTCTGATTCACGCACTCTGTTCCAATAAAGCGCTCAAGGTTTGGAACATACCCAAAGGCCGCTCACCTGATTCTCCTCGTGTGTCACCCTCATCTGCTCCTTCAGCACGGAGGTGCGTGCCGCCTCCTCCTTCCTCATTCCACGCTCTTTCTTCAGCTCGGGGCTCCAGAAGCTCTTGATGCTGTTTGCTGAGGAACCCAGCTTGCTTTCCTTGAGCTCCAGCTCTCGGCGCAGAATCTCGTTCTCACGCTGCATGTCCCGGAGCTGTGCCTGAAGCGCCCCCTGCTGGTGATGCTGCAGGGCCAGGGAGCCCAGCGAGCCCAGTTCACCATAAGAGAGGAGGTCGGCGTGTGGTCCCAGGCCTATGGAGGCAATATTAGGACTGCTGCCCATGGCCGTGACACGTCCGCCGTAGACAACCCGGCTGGCACCGCGTCCCAGGGTCATGGTGCCTCTCGGATAGGTGGCGGTGGAGCCCACAACCTCGTGCTCACTCAGATACATGGGGCCTGACGTAGCATAGGCAGCGTTTAGAGACTGGATGTTCTCCATGGACAGAGTCTTGGCACCCGAGGTGGTGCCGGTCACCCTGCGGTGTCCCAGACGGGGCGATCGGGGCAGGCGAGGAGAACGAGCTGGGCTGCCCTCAATATGGCTGACGCCTCGCGCTGCACCGCTGTACATCTTCTGGAATTGTGGGGACGATCAGGGGCCGTGACCAGATGAAAGTCTCCGCCCCTTTGTGATTGGTACGGCGTCCTACTGCATCCTGAGGAAACAGAACAACAGGCAGGAGTTATTTCAGGAAATACAGACTTCTCACTTTTGTTGGGACTTTTACAGGAAGAGGTCATTTACCCACCACTACAAGACACCAACCATGTTTGCTAACCCTGAATCATCTCAGACTCTGGGATAACTTTCACACATGGTGCTGTGAAACTTCCAGCAACTATACGCCCACGAAAGCACATCTCAGCATTTAAACACTTAGTTCCTGTCCGTTGGAGGATCAGAGGATGGACGCATGTGTACCCAGATGTGCAGGAGGCCAATCAGACAGGAGCTTTCACAATTCTGAAGCGCAGAGCCAGAGAAGTGTACAAAACAATGGTCACTGAATATCAGAGGCTGAGACTTGTGCTCAGATCTGCGCCCCTCACTGACCAGAGGAGGAGAGGCAGCCGAGGCAGCCGAGCCCTGACTCATCTCAGATTAAGTTCACGAGACAATTACACAAGGGATCGAGTCAACTTTGGTCCATCAACTGATGAACATTGCAAGAACCTTTGACACATTTAAATGTGTTCCTTCAACACGAGGAGGCGAAGATATAATTCTCCTAGAAAGCTCGATAATGACCAAGACGAACGACGAGTGAGCAGAGTGATGTGGAGACACAGCGAGAGATGACACAAAACCGTTGGGACTCTGAACATCGCCTGCAGATGTGTTGATAAGTTACAAAGAAAAGAAGAAAATTACACTGAGCTTCAACCACTTTGCTGATCCAAACTTAGCGTTCGTCTTCACTGAGAAACATCAAAAGGACATTTATAAATAAATAAATAAATAAATACTGAAATTTTTAACCTTTTAAACACAACTCAATCCCTCAGTGAGCGAGGCACATGGCCCTCAGGTGTGACAAATCATAACAGTGGAGAGTCAATTGTGTGGATAAAATGAACAAATGCATGCGCGCGCGCGCACACACACACACACACACACACACGAGTGTCTTGGATGTGATCACGTTTCATGTGGAGAAAGAGTGAGTCACAAGCTCCAGGCTTTGTCACCTTTGGCAAGGAAACTTACACACACACACACACACACACACACACACACACACACACACACACACACGAGTTTAACCTACACATGTGTGTGTGTGTGTGTGTTAAAAGCCACAAGCTGCCAGTGGTGATAAGGACGGTGATGATGCTGCCACTGTGAAGAGGATTGCCATGGCAACTGTGGAAAGAAAAGTACAAGTGATTTCACCCCATGTCCTGTGACAAGTGTAAGTGTGTGTGTGTGTGCGTGTGTGTGTGTTGAAGAGAAAGAAGTCTATATTTATGCTGCAGTGCTGCAGATGGTCGGGTCATTTGGGCAACATGGACATCCAAAAGACAGCGAGGACACATCCTGGACTCCCTCACTTCTGTGACTGTGTGTGCATGTGTGTGCACGCGTGTGGTGTGTGCACGCGTGTGCAAGTCCGGAACTCTCTCTCTTTCCTGCTGTGAGCTGAATATAACACAGTGAATACGAATATCATGCTATCTTGGCTGTTGGCATTCTGTAGGAGCAACCAGAAGGTTGTGATTTCAAATCCCAGCCCTGATACAGACCCTGAAGCAGTGATGTAAAGGGTTAACTCATTCCCCTGTACCCCAGTGTAGTCGATCAGGGACAGCCTGTCTCGTGTTTGATGCTTTGTTAAGTTTTCTTTAGTATTCCACCGGAGCTGTGAGGTTCATCTTCGGGTTTTATTCCACTTCACATCTGAAATGTGTTTTCACACTCGGACACTCAGATGACTGAGCCGATAGAATATTCATACATTTGCCATAATCTGAACCCGAGTACCGTCCCACTGGACCTTACACAGGTTCAAAAATAACGGTTTTTGCTTCAAGAAAATGTTCTGAAATTTCCAGAAAATAACTCCAGGTCACTTTCGATAAAAGCTCCTGCAAAATCAATCAATGTAAATCTCTGTGTCTTCACGTCTGCCTCTATAAAAATAATCGATTCACCGACTAACAGGCACGCCTCCCCTTTGGCACCGACAGACACAGAGGCCATGCCTCCCCTTTGGCACCGACAGACACAGAGGCCACGCCTCCCCTTTGGCACCGACAGACACAGAGGCCACGCCTCCCTTTGAGATACTGACAGGCACAGAGGCCACACCTCCCTTAAGGGACTGACACACACAGAGGTCACACCTTCCTTATTGGGACTGACACACCCACCTCCTTCAGTCAATCTGACAAGCTCAGAGGACACACCTCTTTTAGTAATTAAAACTGCGATTTTAAGACACACAAAATACTGACAGTTTCCTCGTATCCACATTTGATTGGAAAAATCAGAAATGCTAAAAAATCTGCAAAACTCCTATAAATCATATAAAAATTGTTTTATTCCCAATCTCAGGTTGGCACAAAGGTTTTTTTTGACAGACTGAAGTTGAAACGCGAGCTACAGTATCCATCAGTGAGGCACTTTCACTGGAAAGTGTTTCAACAGAAATAGTGAGTTAATAGTGCCACGAAGTCAGCTGTCGGTGATGAGCATTACACCGAGAGGCTAAACGTTAACAGCTAACGTGGTCGTAAGTTTACTGTTACAGTAGATCATTAATTATTAAATACGCTAACCATTTCTCACAACCCACTGGTGAAATGGAAAGTGACTTATTGGACATTTTTAATCAGTATCAACAAAAATACATTTATTTTTCTCCACAAGTCTGTGATAAGGTGAGTCAGGACACCGGTGGGTTTGTGTGTATAGAGTATCGTGACTCTGTGTTTCGCTGCTGATGAGCAGAACGACGGGAAAGCCGAGGCGTGCGAGCCGCCTGCTGGGGACACAGTTCACGTCTGTCCACAATAACACTGTTCCAGAGATAAATCAGACAGAACAACGAAAACTTTTGTGATCATAAAACACCGTATACAACTGCCACAATCAAATAACACATTTAAAACTAGTAGGTAAGGTAAAGAGAAATATTTATAAACAACTAGAAAATTCTTAAAGCCCTGTGTGACATCACAAATAAACACAACGCAGAAAATGGGCGGGAACTCGATTTTTTTTTTTTTTGGCCTCCGGTTTAAAAAAAGAAAAGAAAAAAGTACAAGATAATATTATACCTAGAGTTAAATGTCACTTTGAGAATGTAAATATATGAAATATCTCTCATCACCGTCGCCTTGATGACATCCTGCGGTGAAATTTACATCTGAATCATGTCCTTCCACCAAATCTAAACCTTGCCGTTCACAGAGGCTCAAATTTTCCCCTCAGTTCAGTACTGCTGTTTTATACTCCATAATAACACGATTAAAATCCAGCAGTTCAGAATGAATCAGTTCAGTGCTCTTTGAAATCCTCCGTCACTGTTCTGTTGCTCACCTGCTGATCGTGACAAAAAGCCGTCTTTTATTCTCAAGCGAACGTTCGTCTCCATCCCAAAACATCTCCATCAACATCCCGTGGAGACTCTTCTTTATTTTCATCCCTCACTCTGTCTCTGTCTATCCATCTCTCACCATGTCTCGTCTCACTCTGCGCCCCTCACTCGGGCGCTCTGAATTCCAGGGCAGACATCCCCAGCTGAGATCACCCGTGCACAGAGAAAGGAAAATTACCCACAATTCATGGGGCCCTGAAACACTGTATGATGTTGAAGAGACAGAAATAGATCGAGATATCATGGTCGGGTTTACTCCTGAAACACAAACGCTGGATGTTGAAAGTGTCCAAAATTTGCTTTGGTACTTTATCACTGGCGTGATGAAGAAGGGACGCTTATAGCTACAAGTTTAGCGTTGTGAAAATGTCCAGATAACTCACATGCTAAATAAACAAACACATAAGACACTCGATATGTCTTGGAGGAGGATACGAGAGAAAGAAAGTCCCTGTGAACTTCTCATTTTTGGTTGAATCGTTCCTTTAAAGCCACGTTACACATTGCTGAAACACTGAAGATCGTGATTGAGAGACAGAGACCATGCTGCCACGCCAAGGTCAGTCACAATTTCAATACCATGCTTGAGAGGCGTAAATATTTATTCACAACTGACTTCATGGTCATGGACCGTGGACATGATCACGATTCATGTTTTTTCCCTGAACCTCAAAAGAACATACCTATGAATCCTCTTCCTGAGGCACTCGTGATATTTTCCAGTGTTGTGAATGCTGAATAACACAAAACACTCAAACTGATTTTCAGTAGGTTTCTGAGCTCTGTTGTAGGAGTGTTGCTATGGCAACGGCTTGATTGTTTCATTCTTCTCCTGCCAGCTTTAATTAAAACATTTCACACACTCGAGCCGATAAATATATCCTTACAGCAAATGCTATATCCAAACACGAACACAAGCCAAACAAAAAATGGCTAGCTATGATCGTTGTCATGGTAACGCAGTACTGGTAGAAGAGCCCTGGACTGATTGACATTATTGCTGTCTAACTTTAGCAACAAGAAACAAAGATAACTATTCATTTTCTCCAGTGGATCATTCAGAGTCGACTGGTTTTCTTTTCCACAGTTAAACCATTGAGGATGTTGTTGTGCAAATGCAGCCATATTAGTTCAGTTAAACATGAATAAACAACATCAAAGAACACACCAAACCGCACGCCAGTTCACCTCCACATCACATCTGCAGCTTCTTTAGGAGACACTGGTTGTGACAAAAGAGGAAACAAATCAGTGTATTCAATGAATATAATAATAATAATAATAATAATAATAATAATAATAATAATAATAATAATAATAATAATAATAATTTGTGCATCTTATGACACTATTTAAATGCATCACTGTTGTTCGAATGCTCTCATGTGGATGATGTGGTGACCCTCATTCATCGATCCTGGAACTGAGAGTGCACAGCGCAGAAGCTCAGGTCCATCAACTGATTATTTCACACCATAGATCTGCTGCAAACTGCATCATCCATAAAGAGAAGATGCAGGCTACATACATACATACATACATACATACATACATACATATATATATATA
>JANZLB010000019.1:38011551-38025754 GCA_026167865.1 Notarius quadriscutis
TTGTGTAAATCAAATGGTGCTAACCCTCCAAAAATCCATTTTAATTACAGCTTGTAATGCAACAAAACAGGACAAACGCCAAGGGGGATGAATACTTTTGCAAGGCACTGCAGATGCATATTTATAACCCAATTCAATTATATGATCTTATTTTCCAAGTTATTTTAGATTAATATCTATTTTTTTTTTAAACCTGAAAACATTCAAACCAACACTTATCATGCTCTGATGATCTCTCGGAAACGGAGACAGATTAGTGATAAGTTTTGGTAGTTTATATGCTGAGTAACAGCTCACTGCCTCTCCTCTCCTCTCCTCTCCTCTCTCTTCCTCAAGCAGGGTCAAGGCTGCATCTTTTTTAAGCTCAGAGAAAGTCTGAGACAGCCTATAAATTTCTAGAGGTGGATTTTATGCTCATTTCTTTGAAATATTTCAGCAGGATCGTGATGTGCTGATTCTCCTTAGTCTTCATAAAATAATCTGAAATAAAGAGTAAATAACTGCAGGAATCAAAGTCACTGTGTCTATTCTTTCGAGACGATTGCTGGCCTGATAGATTGAAGATATTTTTGATCGATGATTTCCAATGCATCAGCCAATAATGCAATATAATATGATCCAGTGTTGAGTAGAATTCAGTATGGTGCAAATGGTGGATTGAAAAAAATTGCAAATTGCCCCGTAATTGCAAACAAGCGTGCATGCTGAGCATGAAACGGTGTCAGCTATATCACACTTTTCATCCACAAAGAAAAGATGCAATTTATGTTCTGTGATGCTGTTGAATCACACCGTGATCGACAAAACGCGTAAAGCGTCAGAGTGAACTTGTAGAGCAAATGTTGTAAACAAACAAACATTGACTGTATAAAAACAGATGCTTTCATTCCATAGAAACGAAGCCAAAACACTTCCACCATGTTGTCAAATTTGCAGCCGGCGTCTGCGCAGTCAAGACTTTCTCCTCCTCGAGTTTGTGCACTCGAGACGAGAGGTAACATGAGGTATCCTTTGGTAGCCATGCCCCCCTTCCAGCATGTTACAAAATGTGTTCATGGTGGAAATCAATCTTACGTCGATCCAGAGAGCTGAAATCATTTCAGCTGGAGATATTTCACTTCTCCGGATGCTTCTCATAAGGAAGCTGATCACTTGGACATGAACTGGACATTCGCCAGCTGGTTTCAACCAACTTTGAAAGACCTACTTAGAAAATCCATCCTGATCCTATAGACAGTGTGTGTTTTCACTGACACACAAATGGATTTTGCACGAATTTCAAAATCTGTCTGGCTGGATGTCGTGAATACTGAGAGAATATTGAGATCATGGCGACTGTATGAGCTAGCCCAATTAAACGAGCCTTTTTCTGATTAAAACCTCTCACTGTTTCAAATGGTTTTAATCGAAATGCCTCACAGTTTGAATTCGTGTCCAGAAAAGTTCAAATAAGTCGGTATATGATGGTCAATTCTGTGATGAAGCGAGCTGACTGGCTACAGCCAGTCTCTTCTGGGAAAGCTGTCAATCACGTCATTCCCAAGCACAGCCACACCTTCTTAATTTACAGCAGAATCACGTTTTAAAAACAAATTCATAAGGAAAAAAAAGTGCAGATATCAACAGAAGGAAAACTCACCATTTGAATTAGACACTGGATAAACAGAAAAACAGTTTTGGTGAGAAAAGTGACATGGAATAAAAGGCTGTTTTGTCATTTTAACACATGGGGATGGGCGGAGCTAAAAATTATCCTGCAACCAGCCAGCAGTGGCACCAGCGCTGTGATGGCTTCACTTTTTCGAGATGATGTGCTGTCCTGGTTGGGAATAATTAATAAATGACTCACTGAAAAGTGCTGAATATTTAAGGGATTGTAATTTATACATTGAAAAATACAGCCAGTCATAGACATAGTCATAGAGACAACATAGATCAATAAAAAGTCATGAGAGGAGGACACGCCTCACAAACTGGTGCTTGGACCCCCTGTCGTCGCTGCTCATAGGTACAGGATATTATATATATTTTTATACATTTGAAATTACTTTTTTCAGACATACACTTTATAAAGGTACTTTAGAGCAGGAAAAGGCAGTGCAGCATGCATTCATTCATTTCCTGCTTGTTTTATTTCCCCTCCTGCCTCGTTCTGATTGGCCGGCTGCTGCAGCCAATGGTGTGGCTCACACATAAAAACTGAGCACAGAGTGATCAAGGGCATGTTGTTATCGTGTAATACGTTTATTTTACTGCGAAGGACGATTGCTGAGCTGATACACTGAAGATAGTTTTGATCAATGATTTCCAATACATCAGCCAACAATAAAAGTCACTCACTCACACACACGTATATGTACAGATAGACAGACATTAGGAAAAAGAAAAATCACACACTCCCATCTCACACACACACACACACACCTTTCGTCTGCACAAGGAAAAGAAGATTATGACAACACAGAATTTTGAAAGTTTGGTCAGAATCTGAAACATTTTTTTCCCCATAACACTGATTGTTCCGGCTGAGACCGGCACGACTGTCTTCAAAAACACAACTGTGACTGGTCCAGCAATTAAATAAGAAAATGTAAGGACCGTCCAAATCCTCCATCATGTCCAGGATAACATTTTTTTTTTGTCTTTGCTCTGTAGTCAACGATACACACTCTGCTGAGCAATCCGAGGTGTGTTCACTTGCACCACAGCGTTTCGGGCTGCTCACAGGTGCGGTTTGTTAAAATCAGGGTGTGTTCACGAGCATGTTTTCATCATCTGAAGTGTTGAGACTTCACTTGGTCAGTCAGAACAGGTCCATAAGCACTCATCTTCACACAGTGGAAACGTGTCTTCGCCTCCTTTGGCTTTTGTAAATGTGAGTTGTATTCACTACTTTCCATAACTATCCGTGGATTCATCAGTGCTAGTTTTTATAAACTACAGTATGTTCACTAGCGCCAATCTGGATCCGTCCAAACGCGTTTTTTCGCCTCAGGGTGTTCACTTGCACTGGTCTTGATAAATCACAGAATGTTCATTGTGATGTTCCTCATCAGCATGGACGAGGGGTTTTTTTTTGTTTTGTTTTTTAAAGTAAAAGGTCACTCGTCTTCATCAGCATTCTCACTCGCTCTTGTTGTTTTCCTCAGCTAGTCATCAACCTGAATGTGTTTGAGCCAGGCAGTGTTCAGAGGTCCTAGTTGTATTGATTTGTTTGTTAGTTCTTGGATTCTGAACTTTGAGGGTTTATCAGCACCTTTCTCAGAGAAATCACGTGGCGTGTTCACTGGCGCTTGGCTTTGTACGGCCGAGATCGCTTTCTTCGGTCCGGCTTGCGTTGTTTATGGAGCCGGCCGATGCTCACACCCTGCCTCCTGCGCACGGAAATGTTCTGCTCCACCAGACTCGCCAGCATACCTACACACACACACACACAATTTATTCAGCGTGAAATGATGTGGCTTTTTTTATGCTGCTGGGAAAGACCCCACCTCAATGCAAATGACTTATCGCAACACACTCATACACATCAACACGTCTCCATGATGACTTCTGCACTAATGTGAGTCACACAACTTACAGAGAGAGAGAGAGAGAGAGAGAGAGAGAGAGAGAGAGAGAGAGAGGGGAAATGGAGGAGACATGAAGACTGATACCTCCAGAAGCCGACTGTACTGATTGAAAAATGTGTAAACGTGTGCTTGCACATGGCCATGAGATCAAGGGTCTCAGTTTGAGGCTCTTTAGTATCCTGATATTCCAGATATGTGTCAGAAAGACAGATGAAAAAACAAACAAACAGCATGGCTGAACACAGCACTGATGCATCCTGTATTCTTCACTTTTACAATTTGTGCCTCTTAAATGCTTCAAGCTGGTGAAGTTTCTTATCATACCTTGTGTTGACCCCCCATGAGTTTCATTTCAGATTCCATTATTGTTATAATTAATAGTAATAACAGTTGTATATATATTTTATTCTTTAAAAAAAAAAATTATTTCACACTTTTGATTCAGCTCCATCCCAAAAACTCTCATCTGTTTCATTTTCTTTAATCTTTCTTTATTGCAGGAAGAATATTTCACACCAGCCAATCATTTCCCTTCAAAATCTCACGTGTCTTGGTTCTGTACCCGCAGCCCGACTCTCACTCTGCAGGACGGAGTTTACAGTTTCATTTCACTTGATCTTTTATCTCAATCAGGATTTCACCAGTCTGGGAAGGCCACTGCCTGAATGTTTGTTTTTTCCTTCTCTCTCCCTCTCTCTCTCACACACACACACACACACCCCTGATTCAGCACATGAGTTAATTAGACTCCATTCAGTTGGATCAGGTTTAATTGGAGCAAAGAGAACTTAAAACTGTGCAGGACTCGAGCGCTCGGCCTGGTGTTATGTCGCCTGATTAACCTTTTGTTGATTTCCAAATTAAATTTAAATTCAAACTCAACAAAATTAATCAGTTCACATCAAAATCTGGGGTCTGTAATAAAGGATAAGTTTACTCTGTGTGTGTGTGTGTGTGTGTGTGTGTGTGTGTGTACCTTCCTGCGCCAGCATGGAAATGAAGGTACAGATGAACTCATCGTAGTTATGAGTCCTCCTCTGATCATCAATCTGAAACACAATCGTATTTAAAATAAATAAAAGTAATATGTCAGCATTATTTTAATTTTATTATTCAGTCATGAACAGAATCTAATCTAAAGGTGCGTCATGGCTCAGGCATGTTCTCATACGCTGACTTGGTGTTGGGGTTCTAAAGCCCGGGAATAATCAGAGCTCGTACCTTGTATTTCTTCCGTTTCTCCACCTCCTCTTTCAGATACACTTCGTAGTTTGCGATATCGGCCTCCACGCACTTCAGCAGAGCCAACAACTCCTACAGCGGGGAAGAGAAACAATAACAATAACGATGCTGAGCAGGAAAAACATTCAGAGGATCAGAAGAAAACGGAACGAGGAGAACTTTGTTGAGAGAAAAGGAACGAATCTTTATCTCAGACCCAAAACACTCAGGAGTAACATGACTGATTAGTTTTAGGGGGCGCTACAGATTCACCCTGAACACATGATGAGAATCCTGACTGAATCCTCACTTTAGGAGTGTATTTCTCGCCGAGCGGTTTGGTGAGCGCCTCAGGCTCTGCAAAGCTCGCCGTCTCCACACTCGGCTTGTCCTTGCTCGTCTCTGTGACGTCCTTTTCCTGTTTCAGCTCTCGAGACGCTCCTCCTTTCCCTCCATCCACCTCTCCTCCTTCTGTCCTCTCACTCGGCTCCTTACTGTCCACTCCGCCAGCTTTCTTCACCACATCACACACCGTGTCTGTGCACAGGAAGGGAAAGAGCGATTAGGTTAGTCACACACAGAGAGACAGACAAAGAGATACACAGACAGATGGACATTGTTTCAGTCGAGTGTGTTCATATTCGAGCTCTGTGCATGGGCCAGTCGGGGGTGATGGAGCGCGACCACACTTTATTATTCTGTACATTACTCCTGTGTGTGTGTGTGTGTGTGTTGTACCTGTACTTGGCAGTGTGTAGATGGCTCCATCCTCTCTGAGCTGCAGCTGCGTGGAGCTGATCAGGGCGCCAAGCTCTCGGACGGCGCGGTTGTGTCGAGTGTCGAGTCTCAGCAGGACGTCATCGTCTCCGAACAGCACGCGGCTCAGGTGGCAGGCCACGGGGCTGGAGGGTCGAGTGGCAGCCTGGAGGAGGGCAAGAGGACTGAAACTCACAAAAGAACCCACTGCTCCAGATCTTTCTCTCTAGATAAAGCCCAAAAGCATCTTAAACTTTCTTATCTAAAACAATAAACAAACACTCTGCTTCTCATAAATACTGATGAGCCTTTAAGACGGTCTCATTCACAAGAAGCAATTATTTAAAAGTACGTGAGGAAGTTGGACCTGTGAGCGTGCAGGAGATCTGAGCGGAGAGTTGAAGGCGCTGCCGATCTCGGAGGCCGTGTCCGTGCTCTCGTTGCTGGGCGTGGGCGAGGGCTGGCAGGCGGGTGTGATGCTGATGCCCCCGGTTCGGCCCTCTGTGCGAACGTTCAGGATGGAAGAGCCGGGCGTCGCCGTCGTCCCTGTTGTTGCCAGGGCCTCCTTCCTCTGTGCCTCCTTTTTGAGTCTCTCAGCAAGCATGCTCAGAGCCAGCTGACCCTCCACGCCCGAGACTCCACCTCCACCACTGTTCCGGGCCACAGCCCGCCCGCGGACACCTGCCTTTTTGGGGAACCTGTTAAGCAAAACACATGAACTGCATAAAGACCCACAGGATCTCTGTGTGACCATCTCTCTCTCTCATACACATCCTATACCTGTCCTCCTCTTCCTCCTCATCCTCATCTTCATCATCAGAGTATGAGGCCTGAGGGGGGCCAGGGGCACGAGCACGAGCCACGCCTGCAGCTAGGTCCTCCTCCTCCTACACACACACACACAATATATAACAACCAAACTCATAATAATCATAAACACCATTCATATAATTAAAACGCAAATAAATAATTTCATTTAAATTATTTTATGTGAAAAGCAAATTAAAAAAAATTAATCATGAATTTAGCAATTATAAATAAATAAGAAAATTAAATTAAAAAAAGAATTTAAAATATTTTTGAAAAATAATTTCACATTATATAAAAAGTTTTGTTTTGAAGACAGTAATTTGGACGGACAGATTTCACGCCGGCGTCTCTCGGCTCACCTGCATGGGGGACTTGGCGTAGTTGTGGTTGTCCAGGAAGGCGGGCAGGCGCTGGACGATGGAGCTGGGGCCAGTGGTGGTGCCCCCTGGAGGCAAAGTCGGAGGCTTCACTGTGG
This sequence comes from Notarius quadriscutis, assembly GCA_026167865.1. Classification (NCBI taxonomy): domain Eukaryota; kingdom Metazoa; phylum Chordata; class Actinopteri; order Siluriformes; family Ariidae; genus Notarius; species Notarius quadriscutis. The sequence continues at coordinate 38,018,386 of JANZLB010000019.1, forward strand.
CTTTGGGTTTCTCTGAGGAGCTCGACACGGCAGGAACACTCACGACGTCAGCTGAGTCTATACACACACACACACACACACACAGATACTAATGGAATGTTTTTTTGGAATTTCATCTCCTGCTCACTAAACACAGACACACACCTGTGGGTGGAGCTGGACCAGGAGTGACTGGTGTATCTGACCCCTCCTCCTTTTTCACAGCAGGGGGCGTGTCCTCAGAGGACGAGGAGTCTTGCTGCTTGCGTTCCTGTGTTGTGTCTGCCTGGGAAGCCCTGATGGCCTGGAAAAATAAAGATATGATTCACGTCAAGGAAACGCTCCAAGCACACAAACACGAACCTACACTACACACTAGGGGGCGATGGAGTGCTACCACATGAATACAGCAGAGTCTTTTCAAAATAAATATTTGTATTTTCACTCCACCTGCTGCAGTCCTTCCAGAACGATCTGCCGGTTGCGTTTGAGCACCTCGAGTCTGGATTCGTACTTCACCCTGCGGTCAGGAACCACAGCCATCAGGTTGAAGCGGATGTCATGGTACGGCTCACTGTGGGCGGGGTTTGGGAAGAGACATGGGTCAGGAAACGTCTCATCTGTGGGGTCAGGCTTTCAACATCAAAGTAATTTAACCATATCCATGGAAACGATGTGCAATAAGAGGTATGACCATGTGGGATATTGAGTACATGAGACAAAAATTACTGTACTTCTTCAGGCTTTAAACACACACACACACACACACACACACACACACACACACACACACACGCACACAGGATTCAACACAGATGTGATGACTGAACTGAAGAGTGGACTACAAAGGGTAGAAAATTAACGGCTCCTTCGGTGGAAGCCGTGCGGTTTAGTGGGATGCAGGAGGCAACTGGAGACGTTGGCAGTTGGAATCTTCTCCACATGACTGACTGAGATGGACATCATGATAGTGTTTGATACAAAGGACTAGAACATCATGCTGTAACAATGGAGCTGTGTTTCAGAAGCGAGGAACAAAAGAGAGGGCGTGTCTCACCCTGCCGTCGCCAGGCCAATCCTCTCCATAATGACCCTCCGAGCTTTGTCTGTCCACTCCTCCTCTTCTCCCCAAGGACCTGCAGAGAGAGAGAGAGAGAAGTTCATTTGCATATTTAAAGTCCTCCTGTCTGAAATTAAAAAAAAAATGCTTCCTCACAAATGTCAACATTAAACAAAACCAAACATCTAACTTCAGTACTGAATGCAGTTCTGACACAGAGACACAGAGTGTGATGGTGTGTAAAAGCTGACCGTGGTCGATGGGGTAGGCTTTGAGGCCGTCCAGCTCGAACAGTCTGTCTTTAATAGGGACGTAGCTGACGAAGTGGAAGGCCTCCATCGTCCTCACGGCGCTGATACCGTTCTGTTTCTCCGGCAGGTGCCGTGGCTCAGGCCTCCAGAGAACACAGTGAGCAGAGAGACGTGTTTTACACTGTCATTAATAACGTCCTGTTTAATTACACGACTGACACCCGCCTCGTTTCTCACACCTCAGAAGATCATATGTTGAATGGCTTCAACTTCAGGAATTTCAGCAAAGATACACCTCAACACCACTGCACTGCTCTCAGGGTTCTCCAGAAAATCTGAAGTTGCTGGATACATGGTGGACTCTGGAATCCGCTGCAGCTCGCCAAAGGTGCACTCATGTTTGTGGGGTCTGGGAGCATGCCCCCCCCCCTCGAAAAATTTTTAATTTCCATGCCTTCTGGTGCATTCTCAGCTAATAAATTACTAACCATTTTCCTGTAAAATACTTGCAAAACCTGTATGAAATTTCCCTCCAGGTGTGCGTGTGCTTGGCTTTCTCAGTTCCCCTCTGTAGTACACTGCCTGGCTCTGAAACATAACTACATACGCTATGGCATGGTCATGTTGTCTGACTTGGCCAATCAGAACACAAGAATCAATCAACAAATACGGTGTCGCTTCCGGTCATGTTAGACCCGAATCAAAGACAATTTTGTGGTGGAATAATTGGATTTGCAGCAGATTATGGGCAGCGGAGATGATATAAAATCACTTGAACATTGAAAGGCAAGGTTTTTTGTGAAGGTTTTGGGGCTCAAGTAGCCGGCGCGGACCGTGTGTGTAGGCGGAGAAAACCACCAGTTGCCAGCAATTCTGGACATCTCTGGTACTGTACTCAACACCACTGTACTGTCCTCTGCTTTACTCCATTCTGCTTTCCTGCCCTCGACAGTAATGTTCCATTCTCGACTCTGCTCTGCTTGTTTGTTTGACACAGTAAAGTCATGGAGTCGCTGTGTTCTGCAGATGCTGTACCTGGCGTGACTGTTGTGCGCCTTTGCTAACTCTGGAGCATTCCCGATGGCATAGCCTTTACTCTGCATGCACACACACACACACACACACACACAGAAGGGACAGTTAAGCTTGAGGGAGACTGTTCCTAGATTCATAAATGAGTGAGAGAACAGCAGTATATACACAAGTGTGTGTGTGTGTTTACTTCTGGACTGAATCCTTTCGTGAAAGCCTTCATGCGGCTCAGTGTGCTGCCCAGCTCCACCCCGCTGCAGTTCAGGAGCACGCTCAGTAATGCATGAGTTGCACATGAGTTTGGAATCAGCTACACACACACACACACACACACACACACAATTCCTAACATTAATGCAGGTAAGAAGAGCAAGAATTGCACAAATGGAATAAAAACATTTAACCCTAAAAACATTTTGTGAGAATAAGTGACCCACTAATTAAAACCCAAGAAAGGTAAAACAAGCGAAACTGACTTGGTGAGCGAAGAACATGTCATTGACAATGTCGTCGTCAATAACCGAGGTCTCGTCCACCAGAGTGGACACTTTCCTCCTGGAACGACGCTCCTCTATCCATTTAAACAGGAAGATGAAACCGTACACGGGACTGAGCACAAAACACACAACACACATACAGCATGAACGTCTCATCTACAACACATCTGTGTTTGTGTGTGTGTGTAAAATACACTTACCTCTGGCATTTGCTCTGCAGGTCATAGATCTCCTCCACCTGAACACCCTTCACACCTGAGCAACACACAAACAATACATTCATCAGATCCTCTCTCACACGTGCATCATTTTACGTAAAATAATCTGCAGAAGAAATGAGCGTAAACAAAGAAAAGAAAATGGAAAGAAAAAGTTCCTCACCAAAATCCTCCACCAGCAGCGTGAAGAGACCTGAAAGAAAAAGTGCAGAGGAACATCATCACGGCACATCGATGTGAGGAGTCTCACGTCACTTATTACATGAACATCATTAAACAGAGCGAGAGAGGCCTTAATGCCACTGAGAAGGAGTTTATGATATAAACTGGTCTATAAACACACTGCTGTGGGACACAGTGCAGTAAACAGGGTTGGAAATAACAGCTCTCAGAATCATCATCAACATCAAAATAATAATAATAAGAAGAAGAATCTTTCGAACACAATTCACATATAAAACGCGTGTCAAAGTCGATCTCGATATCACAATACACTTGAGATACCACAAATATTGAGAAACCGGTTTTTATTATATTTTTTGAACAAATCAGTTGGAAGTAGATGATGTGAGGTTAATTTTTTTTCAGGACTCTTGAAAAAACATATTCAGATTTTATCATTAACTTAATTTATTAAAATAATTTAATATTAAAAAATTAAAGCAGCTTTTTAAGCACAGCATGACTGCATTGCTGGGAAAATGTGAGCAAACCAATATATCATGATATATTCGGTCATATTGTCCAGACCTAGCTTTAAAAAAAGAAGAAAAAAGAAAATTAAATAACATGAACTTTAATCTTAATGAAACAACATGAGCAGACTGAGATCCAAAGATCTGACTTCAAGTGCACTAGACAGGGTGGAAAGCCCTTGTTTTATACCCTATGTAGTGCACATATGGAGACTTTAGACACTGCAACGCTAAATAAGTGTCTTCATCAGATTACTGAGGATTTTTTTTTAATAAACTGTTTATTTATCAGGGATTACTGCAATGTTCGGGGATTATTTTACACGTTGTTTTGAGATCACTGACATTAGAAGATCACAGTTATGTGATCTATCACACAGCGTTTATCCTGTGATCATGACAGCCATCATTAACGTTTGTTTGTTTGTTTGTTTGTTTATGACGGAGTTTAATAACTGTGTGTAATCAGTGACCAGACACTGTGTGCACTGTTACAGTGTTAGCCACTGTTAGCTTAGCGAGTTGACTCACCGGGGTCGCTCTCCAGCTCCAGCCAGCCTTTATTCATTTTTATTCTCTTTAATGAAGTCCAGACAGCTTTTTACAGTTGACTCAGATAAAAATCCATGTTGCTGTGTTTACAATCCGAGAGCTCGGAATTGTGAGCAACTTTTGCTCTTTCATGAACCTTTCTTGTAAACACAATAGATTAAACAAAAAAAAAAACCCGTCAGTTGTTGATTACGTCATCTACCTGCGACGAACCAGCGCTTGCAGCTCCACTGGCAGCCACGAGATGTCGCTGCGGCATCAAATTGTGCTTTCTGAGACATGAATTGAGAAGGGGGGAAATATACAGTATATATCCGTTTGTTTTTGCATTCTTTCCTGTTAACGTTCTTGAGTATTTCTGCATTGTTGTGATTCTGAATGGTCCAGCCTAATCGTTTAATCCCTAACATTTGAAATATTTTAACAGTTTTGCTGGTTTTCGGAATTCATTTCCTATTTTATTTTCCAGTGCTCATGCATTGAAAATTTCTCTGTTCGATATTCAAACATTTGACTATTAAATGTTCCAGCAGTAAGAAATGACAATGCGAGAATTTCTCTGTTTTTCTGTCGTAGTCATCGTAAAAACACAGACACTTCCTTGACTATTCACATCAGCTTAAGGAAATGTTAATCCTTTAATATATCTAATATTATGTTTAATGTTTTGAGTTACTTTTACATGACTTATTATTATAAAATATTTTATCTTTTTACATACTTTTATTATTGTTTTCGATATCATCTTGGTTTTATTTAAGGTCATCTGGCTGTTTAATGGTTTAAAATTTCTGCTTGCTGGTCTTTATGTATGTTTCGAAAGCACTGTGAGCTGCATTTTAAATGTATGAAATGTGCCTAATAAAGTTTATTATTATTATGCACTGGAGGCCCAATAATTGAGTTGATATATATAATTCGATAGGAACTGTGTGAAGAGCGGAACCTTAAACTGCGAGGTCGTGTTGCATTCCGGATTGTTTCTGTGGCACTTATGGAAAACTGTATAATATAGGGAAAAAATAAAAGAATCTGGTGTGAATAAAAATTTGTTCTTTGATGAGGCTCCGCCGCCGAGGCGTCCAGTTTGAAGCAGGGAGGTGCAGAAGGTAAGACCGCAGACTAAAAACGCACCGAAATGCGAACTGACTAAATATCGGGCTGCAATCTGATAAAAACGATCCGCCTCATTCTTCCGAGCGGCTAGCGGAGGATGCTAACGCTCAGTCCCAGCGATTCACTTTAATTCGGTTTAGCGGGAGTTATTCACCTCGCTGGGTTTAAATGTGGTCTGGAAGCACAAAACCAGACTCAAATTCACACGAACCGGTTTATAAATCAGTATTTTAGCGGCGCCTCCGCCTGCTCTCTGTGCAGACAATAGAAGTTAGCATGTCGGCTAGCTCGTCACAGCCCGTGTTTTAGGCCACAGTGACCGCTCGACGGCTGTGTCCCAAATCCCGCCCTCGTCCCTCACTTAAACTCCTCTGCGCGTGCCGGAATGTCTTCCGCTTCGCATTTCTCGGTAGTTCCCTAGGCGCTCGCTGGGAGGGATTTGGGACGGGGCCAGGGCTGTTCGCCTCTGTGTGTTAGTGGAGTGACTGATTGACTGCAGCAGTGCAATGGAGCGCTTATAACGCGTTATTACCGGCCGTGCAGTGGACTGACAGCGTGTCAGTGCGCATGTTCATGTTCCTGTGGCTGCACGCTGAGGTCGGGTGACGTCATTCCTCTCGTTTCATCATCTTCCTCCCAGTTTGGGCAAATTTTCATTAAAAATATACAGATATTTACGCGTGCAAATGTTTGTTAGAATAAATAACGAAGTTATTAGTGTTGAAGTTAGAAAAAGAAACTTATTTGTTGCATGTTTAGTGCAAATGTACTTTTTCAAATATGCTTATTGAATTAATGATTTGCTGATTTGTTTTAGTTAATTGCACCTTTTATTCCTTGCACATCCATTTATCATTTATCTGTTTGCAGATTTTATTTATTTTTGTTGTATATTTTTCTTCTTGTTCGTTTTTTCTTTCTTAATCTTCGATATGTGCAAATAAATAATTGAATTGTTGTTAATATTTAATCATGGTCGAGGCAGATGTTGTATTTGTGCATTTAGAGTTTATCTATGACTTTTTAATTCTTCCTGTCTGTAACTGTAGCAGATGTAAACACGTGTGTGTGTGTGTGCATGTTCTTAATCATTCTCACACTCCCAGAGGTTAATTGAACAGCTGGGTGATGGTGGTACACAGACGGTGGTTCATTTATGTTTTATGACGCCTTCAGACTTGGATGAATAATTCCTGACTGGCGTGTCGTGCATCTGTGATGGAGCTGCTGGATGTCCATCATCTTCTGACTGTAAAGCCTAAAGAGTGTGTATGTCCAGGTTCGGTCGTGTGGTGTACATCCTGGTGTTAAACACTCAGTAGCTGCAGATCCGTGAAGAGACTGTGCTCGGTTCTAGAGGCGACTCTGTGGCTCGAGGAATTTATTTTCTGACTCATTGAGAAAGCAGTGTGTTTGACAGCTGTGTGTGTGATCATAACGTACGTGTTGAACATGAGTATATATTCCTGACGGATACACACACTGTAGTGAGAGCTGCATGAACACACAGGAACTGAGAGGAAGCGGTGTGCAAGAGGGCAGTTCTGTGAAGTGGGCGCGTCATGTTGCAGGTGTGCTGTGTCAGTAATGTTCACAGTGAGACCGACTTGCACCTGTCAGTCTTTGGAAGAAGCTCTGCCTTCTGTACCGGTGCTCAGATGTGTTTTTGGGGTGTGTGGCTTTGCAGGGAATATGTCACATAAAGAACAGACACGTTGAGATTTAGAACTAAATATATTAACTGGATTAGTCAAACCGGTGAATGCTTGTATCTAGTATGCGAGATCGTGGGTGAGTTTCAAAAAATACAGGCCTAGAAATTCAGATATTTTTTTCACCAGCCAGCCAGACTAGTTCCCTTCCAAAGTAACTCGCCAAACAGAAAATCAACTAGCCAAAATTTGTTCATGTATGAATTTTACTTCTGTCAAAAATAACACAAAAGAGAGTAGTTACCATTGTTCATGAC
>JANZLB010000019.1:38143148-38153791 GCA_026167865.1 Notarius quadriscutis
CCCCCCCCCCCCATGTAATTTTTCTTGGGGGCAGAGAGTCATCGCAAATACAACCGAATGATGCTTACACCGTAGAATTTGTTCTCAGCAGTCATAAATTTTTGATTATGTTTGTTATTTTTTTGTCATGCTGTAATGTTGATCATGTTGCAGAATTTAAGGAAAATGGGGCTGCTGTTTTACTGCTCTGATTTTGTGTGTGCGCATGTGTGTGTGTGTGTGTGTGTGTGTGTGTGTGTGTGTGTGTTGTACATTGCTCCTGAGGCACAGTGGAAGCTGAATTTTTTATTGCTTCGTTCCAGTGACATAGAAAAAAGGTTCTCTGGGGCATGTGAGCGCTGGAACGCAGCCCTGCTTCTGAAAAAATTAATAATAATTACATTTGGCTTCTGCTGTAATGTGCATTTATGCTGAGACTCTGAAGTGAAGTATAGTGGATGGATGGATGGATGGATGGATATTTGAAACTACCAAACACACATTTGAATGAATATACACTCTCAGAAAATAAAGTACATTCTTGTACTTTTAGGGATACAGGGGCTTGTCACTGAGGCAGTACCCTCTGAAGTACTTATTTGTACCTTTGATATACTGCTTGGGAACATTTGTGTATTTTTTCGGCTCTAAAAAGGTACACATAGTTACGTTGAGGCCCAATGATGAGCTCTCGGGGGTACAAGAGTGTAGATTGTACCTTTGAGAACAGAAATGGACTCCTACTGTACCTCTGTTTCTGAGAATGTATCAGTGAAGCAGTGTTTAAGTACAGCCACAAGCGTCTGTCTACATTTTGATTGGACAGAATTATATCTACTACACACACACACACACACACACACACACACACACACACACACAGACACACACACACACTGGATAGGACACCAGTCAGGGCACCATCTACACACACATAGATTTACATCTAAGGGCAATTTAGCAGAGCTAATCCATCTACTGGGTACCATGGAGTGTTCTCTCTCTCTCTCTCTCTCTCTCTCTCTGTCAGCGAGGTACAAAAGTCTCCAGCTTCAGTGTTCCTTTAGATTCCACACATATCTGGATGGAGTACTGTTCTGCCAAAACATGTTCCTACAGTAGATGTTCAGTTGGAGTGATATCTGATGACTGTGAAGGCCACATGGAGGCCAGATATTACTTTAGTCCATGTTCCTATAGAAGCTTAAGCCAGTTGAGCAGTGTTTCTGACCTGAAGTTCCTGCATTTGGCGACTCTTTGAAAGTCACTGAGGCCCGCTCCAGCCTGACGTGTGTACCCATAAAAAGGTCATTACTATGTGTGTGTGTGTCTCTCATTTTTGTTTGTTTTGAGAAAACATCATGCGAAAATCAGTTCTTGCACATCAGAGGAAATGGAGAAAGCGTTTGATCTCATCCTGTAACAAACGGAAAAGATTGGAATTGCATTTTGATTTTTTTTGGAACTGTATCTGTTTACATATAAAGCTACTTTTTTAATATTATGATTGATTTTCATGATATTTATACTTTATTATGACGGGATTTGCAGTGTTTATCATTTGTGCTTTTTGCTATCGAATGAGTTTGGGTATCAGCTGACTCAAGGTTTCGGTATTAACATCTGTATTGGAAACAAAGTCATCATATCGTGCCATCTCGAGATTTCAGTGTTCAAAAATGCCATGTGAGTGTGAATGGAAAAGTAAATTTAGCTGTATTAGCGTGGATCAGCTTTATTTTGATCCAGTGGCAGCATGTTACTCGATTAATTTCATCAGGAAGTGCACATGACTGGAAACATCTGGAATTCCTGTGATGTTTCTCCACTCATTTATTTTATTTTCATTGTTCTAGTTTGTCACCTGTCGAAAGTAGTTCTTCTTGTTGTAGTGTCTTCATTTATCTGTCTCAGTGTGTCACACATTGTTAAATAGTGCCCTCTGATTTATCCATATGCTTTGGCACATACTGTGTGTGTGTGTGTGTGTGTGTGTGTGTGTGTGTGTGTGAGAGAGAGAGAGAGAGTGATCATGCTGTTCTATTAATCCATTGCAGTTCCACTGGTCAGTATGTGTCATTGATTAGTGTAACTGCTCCCTCGCCAGCTGTGTTTCTGCAGCTGTAGGAAATGAAACCAGCTGACACTCGAGGTAATTTATACCATTACTGGGCGTGGCGTTTGAACACAGCACAAATGGGCAACTTATTGTGGAGCCAGTTTTACAGCTTGTGTGATGTGTGTAGTACATTTGAGCACCACTTCTTTGTATGTGTGTTTGGACTGTCTGGGTTCCTCACTGTGATTGAAGTCTGTAAGTTTCAGAATCTTTCGCTGAGTTTTTTTCCTCACTATAATAGTTTAATGAAAGATCAGACCAAACTGCTGTGTTACGTCTGTGCCTTACAAATGACCTGTCAAAAAAAACCACTGGAGATCAAACACCATTAATTCTGAAGGTGAACTTGTTAGCAGTGAAGAAAATGGTTTGTTAAGGAACTGATAAATAACTGCAGTGCTGTTGCATGCTATGGATTTATTTACGAAAGGCCCTAAAGCACTGCTGCAGTTGTTTAATGTTTCTGCTGCTGGATATTAAACTGATGATGGGCCGAATGAAAGCAGCTTTGGGCAGAAGGTGTTGCTGAGCACCTTTGGCAGCATCAGAATTCATATTGATGCTTGTTCAGATAGAAGTGCAAACTCTCAGCTTTCATGTGTGGATATTGACATGTATACTGTTTCACTTTTCGCATAAATGTAAATTTCTGATGTTTTCAGAGACGAATCATGTCTGACTGGCAACATACGAGCGTGTTGCTGTAGATGGAGTTGTGAATGTGAGTGTGCTGCTGGCAGTTGAGTGTGTCTGTACGAGTGCGGCGCTGCAGATCGAGTGTACTCGTGTGAATGCGCTGCTGTAGATCGAGTGTGTCCGTGCGAGTGCGCTGCTGTAGCTCGAGTGTGTCTGTGTGAGTGCGCTGCTGTCGATCGAGTGTGTCTGTGCGAGTGTGCTGCTGTAGATTGCGTGTGTCCGTACGAGTGCGCTGCTGTAGATCGAGTGTGTCCGTGTGAGTGCGCTGCTGTAGATCGAGTGTTTCCGTGCGAGTGCGCTGCTGTAGATCGAATGTGTCCGTGCGAGTGCGCTGCTGTAGATCGAGTGTGTCCATGCGAGTGCGCTGCTGTAGATCGAGTGTGTCCGTGCGAGTGCGCTGCTGTAGATCGAGTGTGTCCGTGCGAGTGCGCTGCTGTAGATCGAGTGTGTACGTGCGAGTGTGCTGCTGTAGATTGCGTGTGTCCGAGTGTGTCTGTGCAAGTGCGCTGCTGTCGATCGAGTGTGCCCGTGTGAGTGCGCTGCTGTAGATCGAGTGTGTCTGTGCGAGTGTGCTGCTGTAGATTGCGTGTGTCCGAGTGTGTCTGTGCAAGTGCGCTGCTGTAGATCGAGTGTGTCCGCGCGAGTGCGCTGCTGTAGATCGAGTGTGTCCGCGCGAGTGCGCTGCTGTAGATCGAGTGTGTCCGCGCGAGTGCGCCACTGCAGATCGAGGGTGTTGGTGTGAGTGTGCTGCTGCAGATCGAGTGTGTCCGTGCGAATGTACTGCTGTCAATTGAGTGTGTCCATGCGAGTGCGCTGCTGCAGATCAAGGGTGTCAATGCGAGTGAGCCCCTGCTCATTGAGGGTGTCGGATGAGTGTGCTGCTGTAGAGCGAGTGTGTCCATGCAAGTGTGCTGTTGTAGATCGAGTGTGTCTGTGAATGCGCTGCTGCAGATGGAATTTGCTTGTGTGAAGGCGCTGCTGTAGATCGAGTGTGTTTCATGCTGCCTGTCTGTAAAGGAGGATAACAGTCACTGTTTAGTCACAAAATTACAGCGTGTCATTTCTCTTCCTTTTGTGTCTCATTGCAGCTTGTCTTTTCTTACCCACCCCTCTCCCTCTCTCTCTCTCTCTCTCTCTTTCTCTCTCTCTCTGTGTCTGTCTGTCTGTCTGTCTGGATTATGTGTATTGGACAACAATATATCACATTTTATGTGCTCTTGGTTCATTTCTGACAATCTCTGTGTGAAATTTCATTCTCTTTTCAACCTTATCATCGGTATGATTTATGTTTTTGCTGTAGTGAATGCCCCCAAGTTGATGTTTGACACAAAGTCACTTTTATTGTGCTTCCTGTTGTCTCTCAGACGTGGCGCAAACTGCAACGAAATGCGACACTGTTCTGCTATAGATGATAACTGACGACACCACACCAGCACAGTCTTGAGGAGGCAGTATTTACATACACATTTTCCACAACATAACACAGCATCACTCGTGTGTGTGTGTGTGTGTGTATGTGTGTGTGTGTGTGAGTAGAACTGAGAGCAGCACCTAAGCAAAAAATACCTCTACATATGAACACCATACCATGGAATTTATCACACAGCGTACACATTGGCTTCTTTCACAACATAACATTACATTATGTGTGTTATTTTTCTGTACAACCAAGACCAGTAGTTATGCAAACAATTTAACCATGACTCTGGTTACTCACATCCAACACATTTTGACACATGACATACCTCGCCTACACAGTAGCCTACCTATTGTCAAAGAAAGAAAGAAAAATAATTGAAAAGAAATTAAATGTCACAAGAATAATTTAATTATTCAAGAATGCATTTCAAACTCTCCATCATTGTATTGATCCATATTGATTGGATCAATAGCCATCTTCTGGCACCACAGATGTCCTTTCAAAGGTGCTTGTCTCTTCATGTGATGTAGTGGCTGCCTTCAACCAAAACATAGTGGACTAATTTCAGATCACTTCCTGTCTGTCTGTCTGCAGGATAATGCACTGGGCTCGACGGATAGAGCAGGAGATTGACCGAGTCCTGCAGCACATCAGTGGAGCGCAACAGCTTAAAGGGGTGAGTGTGTGTGTGTGTGTGTTGGCAGGTAGTCCTATTCCCTCTATGTATTCTTATTCTGAATAATTTGACAATGCGTTTGCGTGTGCCTGTCAACTGCTGTGTGCGTCCTCCGTCGCCCCGTCCCTCTGGGAGCAGCTCGGTAAAAATAACCTGGCCTTTTCAGAATTTTCTGCCAAATATTTTCATGCAATTCATATACAGTGGGCTGAAAATGTCAGCAAGGTGAGTCATCCTCAGCACTGAGAGCTCATTAAATAAAATCAGTCTCTATTATAAGCCCTGATAAATATCCTGTTCATAAAGTACATTAAATATTAGCGCATGCACACGCTGGAGGTGATTTTGCTAAAAGTAGACTGTAAGGGTCAGAAGAACTTGTTCCTCCTCCAGCACCTTCTTGGGCAAATTAGGTGACCAAGGGTGAGATGGGGGATCTATGGGAGGGGAAATAGTGGAACTTTGAAAGGTAGAGGAACTGTTTGAGGGAATGGAATTATGGAAGGTCGGGAAGGCAGGGGTACTAGAGAAGTTACAGGAAATGGAGACAGTAGCAGAGATGGTAGGGTTCCGAGGACAATTAGGGATGGTAGGGAAGGTGGGTAAACAAGGAGACTTGGTTGAACTGTGGAAGGTTGGGGCACTTGGGGAGGTGCTGGAACTATGAAATGTAGGGGAGGTAAGGGAACAATGTAAGGTAGAGAGGTACTAGTTGGGGTAGTGGAACTATGGAAGGTAGAAGAACTAAAGGAGTTTCAGGAAATTGAGAAGGGAGCACGTAGGGTAATGAGGGGAGACAGTATAGGAGAACTAGAGGCACTTTTGGACCAAGCAGTTCCAGGGAGCTCCCTCCAGAACCACATACCTTCAAGGGCTTTTTTTTTTGGCTTGCTTTCACACCACCACTAGAACCCTGAAGTGACATAAGCTGACCAACAGTTGCTATAGAGACATCACTAGTTTCTTGTTTTTGTTCAGATATGCGCCTTTTCCACCAATGTTCTTGTTTTGCTGTGAAAACAGCAAACTAGCAACATTAGGATTTAAATTTGTACACTTTCAAATAGTTAGTGATTGCTTAAAATACATTTACCAAACATGTTCATGTGGATTGTTATTTTAACGGCTAAGGGTTTTCTTACATGATAGCTAAAAATCCATGGATAAGAACATTTAGTTGAATTAAGATTTTTATATTTGGCTTAGACGCTTCAAAACTGCGCTGTATTTCCTCCATCACAGATTCACTCAGTAAATCCTGGACTTTACCGTCGCTCCATTTGTCCATGTTTTTAAATGGATGTTAAGAGCTGTTGGCTCACATTTGACACAGATTTTTAAAACTGCTGGTTGCTGGTGCTGCATTATGCAACCTGCATTGACTTGTGTTCAACCCATCATCTGGACCAATTACCATACACTTACCTTACTCATGGTTCCACTTGCGCTGGGAGAGTACCTTCCCTGAAGTAGGAACTAAAAAAGTTCCTCAAAACAGCATTCTAAGAACTACAATCATTCTCAGTTCCTGCAGTGCGGACACACAAAAAACTATATCCCACAGTTCTGAGAACTGTGAAAAAGTTCCTTTGGTCTGAAAGCACCATATGGAAGTTGGGGAACTATGGGATGTAGGGGCACAAGGGGAGGTCAGGACATTCGGGAAGGTAGGTTAACTAGATGATGTAGGAGAACTCAGGGGAAATTGGGGAACTCTGGACAGTAAGGAAGGTAGAGGAACGAGGGGAGGTAGGAGAACTCAGGGAGGTTGGATAGATGAGGGAACTGTGGAAGGTAGGGGAACAAGTATAATCCTGAATGGACATAGGGAGATGATGGATGATAAGGAGAGGTAATGGAAATATGGAAGTTGGAAGGGGAGGTTTGTGACACAGGAAAGGTTGAGGAACTAGACAGGGTGGATGGAAAATAGGGGTCGGAAGAGAGTTCATATCACCAGGTTAGTTAGGGGGACGAGGTGCATGGTTGTTTTTTGTTTTTTTGTCTTATATAATATTTAATTTTGTATAATACCATGTGACGACATGGAGTAACTGTATGTTGGCCAGATTACTGCGAAAATAAATTTTGCTACCTGTACAATGTCAATAAAATAAACATATCTTAAGATAGGTCGGGTAATTAGAAGAGGTTGGGGAACTTTTTCTATTCTTTATCGTCAAGTGAGGGAGGGGATCTTGAGATGGAAGCTGGTGGAAGTAGAGGGGCAGGGTTTTCCCCCCCAATGTTGTTCATCCTTGATTATCAGGAAGCTGGTAACAGGAAATGACCTGTGATAGATGGAAAGTCAGTGGTGAGACGTTGAGTATCATCAAAACATGACTAATACATGCATGGCACAGATGTGTGTGTGTTCAACAAGGAACAGCCGTCTGTGTGAAATAGGATTTGGTTGATTTGATGACAGCTTGTCTTTGGGAAAGCCGAGATTGACTGAGTGGTTATAATTTATTTCAGTCAGAGAAAAGTCCAGTGTGACTCTGAGGAGACACGCCGTCATTACCAATCAGACTGTCCGAGTAAATGGACCTGATCCAATTTGCCTGCACACTTCTCTCCCCTGTGCTGTTTCTGATGGGAGCTTTTGACTGTCTGTGTGGGAGATCAAGGATTGAAAAATTGGCTTTACAGCCTCTGCTCATATTCCAGTACGGTTCTCAGACCTGATTGAATTTGACCATGTGAGTGTCTTGGGGAAAGGAGAGAAATGGTTTGAAAAGTATAATTAAAGTTCAAGGAGCCCTGGTGTTACAAATTCAACACCTTAGCCAAGTTTTATTGCCATATATCTTGCAAAAACCTGACCTTGAGCTAAATTAATTGCATACTTCACCATGATATCACTATTGCACTCTACCAGATGTGAGCAACTGATTTTAATTACACAAATATAACAGTGAACTTTTATGTTCACTGTAATTCTTCTATGCTTACATTTGTGTATTTATGGTATTGTAATTGTGATTCATTTTGCAATGATGTTGTTTTATGCTATTATGTAGTGTTTATTGTAGTGTATGATGATCCCAGGACTACCTGAAAAACAGGTCAATAGTGACCTGAGTGTATGTTACAGGTTAAATAAATAAAGTGAAGTGAAAGTGAAGTCGTATATTAGCTCGCATTACTGCATTAGTACTAATAGGTAGGTGTAAAGATTACAGCATAACCTAAGACCTTGTTACAACTTCAAAAAGTATCATTCAAGAAATCTGGAGGAATTTCTGTGTGTAAAAGGAAAGGGCGCAAGCCTTATCTGAACCCTTGTGATCTCCGATCCCTCAGATGGCACTACATCAAGAACTGTCATTCATCTATTGCTGACAGAACCACATGGGCTCGGGATTACTTTGGAGAAACTTTGTCAAGCCACAATATCTGGTGTTTATATCCACAAACACCAGTTAAAACTTTACTGTGCAAAAAGGAAGCCTTATGTTAACTGTGTCCAGAAGCACCGTCAACTTCTCTGGGCTTGGAGGCATCTGGGATGGACCATCACGCAGTGGAAACATGTATTATGGTCAGACAAATCAGTATTCCAGGTCTTTTTTGGTAAGAAATGGATGCAGTGTGTGCCGATGCAAAGACAGAAAGGACCATTGAGACTGTTACCAGCAACAAGCCCAAAAGCCAGGGTGTATCATGGTATGGGGTTGTGTCAGTGCCCTTGGCAAAGGTAACTTACACTTCTGAGATGACAGCTGTAACACACTAACAGCTCAGGAGATGAAGAACATGGAGACAGGCTTGACAACTCAAGGTGTGCTTTTATTTTTCTCTAATTTCACTTTTCAATGACTTTAGTTTCTTTTGCTTTTCACACAAACACAGTGCTGGGTAGCTCAGAGCTCTCTCTCTCTCTCTCTCTCTCTCTCTCTCTGATTACCAGCTTGTCCCTCAAAGAACACAGCAAACACACAAAAGTAAATCACTAGTCATCAAATACAGGTGAAACTCATCATATGTTACCTGCTGGTTCCACCTGACTCTTCACTGCCCACAGCTGACATTCAACAACATCCCCGCGGCCACAACAGCATTAATGTAGGAAAGTACATTGAGATTTTGGAGCAATGTATGCTGTCTTCAAAAGAACATCTTTTCCAGGGAAATTTCCTGGAAATACAAAACCACATTCTGCACGCATTACAAAGGCGTGGCTGTGGAAGAAGAGGGTGCCTGTCCCCAATAGAAAATGTGTGGAGAATTTTGAAATGAAAAATATGACAATGATGACCCTGTACTGTTGCACACCTTAAGACCTGTTTGCAGGAAGAATGGGACAAAATAATACCTGAAACACTTCATCACTTGGTGTCTTCAGTCCCTAAACATCCTTTAAGTGTTATGAGAAGGAATCGAAACATTATAAAGTGGTAAATGCTTTACTGTCCCTACTTTTTTGAAATGTGTTACAAGAATCAAAATTGAAATCTGTTTATTTTGAAAAAATAATAAAATTCATGAGGTAAAATGTCAAATCATATGCTGTTGTATTGTTTTGAGTGCAATACCGGTCAAAGATTATTTACACATTGTTTTCAGTTTTAAGTTCAATTTCAACATATTGTCCCAGCTTCTTCTGATTTGTGGTTGGATTCATTTGATATAGTTGTTTCCAACCTAACACTCCCCAATTGGCTCTTATATTTCTTGGTGGCATAAAGCGCCTTGTTGCTGTGGCTTTGACTAATTCCATAACTTGCTGCACTATGCACATGAAGTGAGGATGCAGCCTGGCTGATTTTAACTATTTTTACTATGCGTATTAATTAGCTTGCTGCACAGTCTTTCCAGTATCAGCAATACGAAGGTCTATGAAAACAGTGACAAAAATGCAGTAAAACACAATTTTTACGTATGTGTGACAAGGGAACAGTACACCTTATAGCTGAAATGCAAGCCAAATACTTTCTACCTTCTTGTCGATGGTACAAACATGAAATGCTTTAGCATTTATTCAGGAGATAAATATATTCAGGAGAGAATAAGGACGCTACATAAATATATTCAGGAGAGAATAAGGACGCTACATAAAGTTGCACCTCTCAGGAATTCAAGTACTCACTTCTTTTTCTTTTGGCTGTTCCCATTAGGGGTCACCACAGTGGATAATGTCCCTCCATCTCCTCCTGTCCTCTGTATCTGTTTCTGTCACACCAACCATCCTCATGTCCTCCTTCACCACATCCATAAATCTTATCTTTGCTCTTCCTCTTTTTCTTCTACCTGGCAACTCTATCTCCAGCACTCTTTTCCCAGTATACCCTGGATTTCTCCTCTGGATGTGTCCAAACCATCTCAATCTCACCTTTCTCACTTTGTTTCCAGGCCGTTCTACATGTCCTGTCTCTCTAATATACTCCTTTCTGATCCTGTCCAACTTTGTCACTCCCAATGAAAATCTCAACATCTTCAACTCTGCTACCTCCAGTTTAACCTCCTGTCTTTGTGTCAGTGTCTTCAAACAATACAACATCACTGCTCTTACTACTGTCTTATACACTTTCCCTTTCACTCTTGCTGGCAACCTTCTGTCACAAATAACTCCTGACCCTCTCCTCCATCCATTCCAACCTTCTTGCACTCTCTTCTTCACGTCTCTTCCACACTTGCCATTACTTTGTACAGTTGACCCCAGACGCACTTCTCATCTCATCTCATCATCTCTAGCCACTTTATCCTGTTCTACAGGGTCGCAGGCAAGCTGGAGTCTATCCCAGCTGACT
>JANZLB010000019.1:38158224-38173099 GCA_026167865.1 Notarius quadriscutis
TTAGATTGCATGAGATACAACCATTTTAACTTGTAATTTAATTTTTTTTTAAAGCCCTAATGGGGGGGCTCACCCCCCTTTGTAACCCCCCCTGCATAGCTGTGCCATGCATGTCTGACCTTGTCAGACTTTTCAGGTTTTTGAAAATTTTATACTTGCACCCATGCATCTGTCAAACTGGTGTGTGTGTGTGTGATATTGAAATAAGATCATGAACGGCAGAGAGGGAAAACATGTTTTTGCGTAATACACTTGCAATCGTTCCAAGTCACGTCACTCTAAATAATCATCTTTTTCATTTTTTTTCCCAGAAACTCGCCACAGAAGCAGAGAGAGTGCAGATGGCACATCGATGGCAGGATGGCATCAAGGTCAGAAGGTTCCAGTTTTCTTATTTAATATCTACATTCCTGTTTTAATGTGTCATGAAAACATTTATGATACTTTATTTTATCTGCTGTGTTTAACTTGGTTGCTCCTTAATGATTCAAAAGTCAATTGTGTGAAGCCTCGGGGAGCGGCTCTCTAACGAGGTTCACATCAGTCTCGTGCTCACATTCAGGAGGAGAAATAAAGGAATAAAACGCTCAGGGACGTGCTGTTATAGGAAAACAATTCAAAAGAGTTCATCGGAGTTAATATTACTCCCACAAAATTTATTATTTTCCGATAACGGTATATCCCCAGGTGTTTTATTCCACTTACACTGCAGGACTTTTCCAACAATTAAAATTCATATTTGTAAAAGAATGACACATCATACTTTTATCCATTTATAGTTACATTCATGCTGTGGAACATCGGGAAACATGTCAGTTCCTGTTGTCACTTCTGTTATCGCAGCTATAAAGAGTTGTTCCTTCACCAGCCTCTCTTTATTCTCTCTCATGAAGTTAATAAGACAAAAAAAAACCCCACAGCTTTTCAAGTTACTGAGAAATGACAAAGAAGCATAAAATCTTCTGTCCTGAAGGTGTAAGTAAAGTTACAGCTTCACCTCTGACACTGGAGACTCATTCCATAAATCTGCTTCCAGAAAACTTGACCACATCAATTATTATTTTTTTATTATTATTATTAGAGGAGCCTCCACTGTACGAGTCCCTGTGAACGAGCTGTTACTATAGAAACAATAAAGATTGCATGAATATAAACCTGTGATTTGCAGCTGCATTATTGTCAGAGCTGCTGTTCTAGAAAATTAATCAACACCTTCTGACTGTTGATTGCTCCGCCCAAGTAGCTTTTATTACAGTGCATTAAAATAGCATGCAGGGATTGCTCGAGAGGAATTGGAAAATAAATAAATTATATATATATATATCGAGAGAGAGAGAGAGAGAGAGAAGAAAAAATAAAGGGAGAGAAGGAAAGAGGAAAAATGTAACAGACAGAAAGTGACAGAAAAAAGGGGGTGGGACAGAGATATAGAGGAAGAAATTCACTGGTTATGGCCTTCTGCAGCACACATGCACATGCGCGCACACACACACGCTGTGAGAGATGAGGAGGATGGAGGGATTTGTAGTGGCTGAGATGACGTGTCTTCCTACAGGTGGTGAAGCTCAGGCGCTTGTTGTTCCAGCTGACTTACACATTGGGGTTCATTGTCATGACAACAACTTGAGCAGCTCAACTTGACTGCTGTTAAACTACAACATGAACAGTCAGAAATGATTGTTTAAAAAATCACAACACTGCACAGAAATGGAGATGAAAGAACGTGTTTTTTTGAAATAAAAGTAAATGTTCAGAAATAGGTTTTATCATCTTACAGGATATTTGTTCAAATACAGTTGAAGAGAACAAAGAGAAATATTGAACATATTGTCCTGTACTGTCAGACCTTTGACTTGGTAAGATGTAATTTTTCGCCGTGAAAGAGGACTCGGGAATAAATGAGTTTTTCAGTGGCTGATGATAATGAAAAGAAAACTTGGTTACACACTCAGGATAAACTGAACGTCTCTGATCATGTGTGTAATCTTCTGTGAAAACTTCTCGAGGAATTTGATTTCCTGGAGCTCAAAGTCAGGAGAATGACTCATAAAGCAAATCAAGGTGTTTCATTTGTTTTAAATCTCCTTGTGATTTTGTAGGAGTGGGAGATCGAGTACTACGACTCCAAGGCAGAGATGGATTATGTGAGTGTCTTAATGTTTCCATTTGTGTGTGTGTGTGTGTGTGTGTGTGTGTGTGTGTGTGTGTGTGTGTGTAAATCAGCATTTGACTCTGGTTCTCTCAGCAGGATGGGGAGGAGATGGAGCCTCAGATGTCTCTGAAGCTGGAGTTTGTGTACGACCCGAATTTCAAAAACAACGTGAACTACTCGTACACGGCTGTACAGATCCCCACAGATATCTACAAAGGAGGTACTGAGGAAACGCAGCACTGAGCTTTACTTTTACTCTACTCTAAAGTGTACTCTATGTCCTGAGCTCATCCACTGATTTTGGATCTGATGTTCCAGCAGCGAGCGAGCGTAGGTTCACTTTATGCCTCTGAAATCGTGTTTGGTAAATTAACTCATATTCGCAGTTAGGACGGAGAAATGCTGGTGAAAATCAGCAGAATTTTTATAGACTGTTGCACCTTTAATTGAAGAGTTTGACTTATTGACTGATTAATGGATGGATTGATTGACAGGAACAGGAGCTGATTGAGCTCAGGCAGACAGAATCAAACAGTTAGCGTATTGACTGATGCTGCTAGCTGGAAGAGGTAGTAGTGGCATATTCGTCATCAGGGCCAGGTGAGTGTACGGGAGCTTCCTAACGTCACAATGCTTCTTACTTCCTCCACAGTGCATTAGTAAGTTCTGAGGAGTAATCAGGAGTTCTCTTTGTCCCTGATTTGTAACGTTTGGATTTGATTGGTGCAGCTTCTCTCATCTGTCCTTTTCTTGTACTAAACTAGCAAGCGAGCGGAGGATGAAAAGATGCAGTGTTGGATTTAATCCACATTTCAGGGACTCCAGGTGACGGGGAGAGAGCAGTATGAGATGGGGGGAGAGAGAGAGATGTAGTGAAATCTGGGACAGACGGATTGTTGTTGTTGAATACGCAGGACTAATCAGTTGCTCCTGCATTCCCCTGTCGCATAGCAGTAAAATTACAGCTCCCTCACCCAGAATTAATCCAGATTCATCACCACGGCAGAGTTTATACAGCCTCACTGCTGTGGGACGAGAGAGAGAGAGAGAGAATCTGAATCTGCTTTTTCTGTTCTCCTTCATCCTCTTTTTTTTGTTTGTTTAGGTCTTCATCTTTTTGTCTTTCTGTCTAAACTTGTATATCTTTTATGTTTTTTTTTCTCTCACTTGTCGCTTCTCTCTCTCTCTCTCTCTCTCTCCCCCTGTGTGCTGTAGCGCCAGTGATTCTGAATGAGCTGAACTGGACTCAGGCGTTGGAGAGGGTTTTCATGGAGAACAGTAGAGAGGACCCTTCGCTGCTCTGGCAGGCATTCGGCAGCGCCACTGGAGTCACCAGGTATTATCCAGGTATGACCTCTGACCCCTAACCCCACATCATACGTGTAGTTATCATATGCACCGTCTCCCAAAATAGAACTGATATCTCTTTATTTTTCTTACTGTAACATTAGAACATAGAATATGTTCTAAAACCTGTTCATCAGCTTTAACGTTGAGAAATTACTGCGACTGTGTTGGTTTAAAAATGTAATATCCGCTCCTGACCTTTCATCCAGAGGTTGCTAGTTCAAGTCCCAATGATACCACAGCCATCCAAGGCCAGGAGCTACAGGGGTAACATACTCTCTCCCCTGTCAATTACAGTGATGTGAGCCAATCATGGGCCTCTGTGGGCTCATGCATATAGAAGTGGGCGGATAGTACTTTCCTCAGAGTGTGTTACTCCGCCCCCTAATGTTGCATCAACAGCAGTTTGAAAAGCCCTTTGCTTTTGCTTTCCCTGGTCAGTAGCTGTCCTGTCTGGTGGTTGGGAATTAAATTAGGGAGAAATTTACAGGGAAAAACTAATATCCAAATGATTCTCCTAATAAAATGGCTTTAGTACTGATCTTCATTTTAATTCAGATTTTATCTCGTGTCTCTGTGCAGCCACGCCGTGGAGAGCGCCGGATAAGATCGACCTGTATGATGTGCGACGGAGACCCTGGTAAACCTCAACCTCTCTTCTGTGAATATTTTGCCACAGGAATTTGACCAAGAACACTGGCTACTTTCCTGTCAATCACTCTCTCTTAGCCAATCAGAATGTTCCCCGCCTCCTCGTGTCTTTAAGTGAAAGGTGTGCAGTGGCTGCTGTCGTGTTCCAGCAGAGCTAGAACTAGCTAGAGACTGGGAACTCACCCTGACTAAACTGGGAAAAAAAACTGTGAAATATTTGAAAACTCGTTTGTATTTCTTTTTTGATATTTAAAAAAAATTCTCCCTAGGTACATCCAAGGAGCGTCATCCCCCAAAGACATGGTCATCCTCGTGGATGTGTAAGTGTTTGTGTCCCTCTGAATTGTAATTCTGTGGATGTCATCTGCTTGTTTTGCTCTTCATGATGTGGACACTAAAGTCACATCACACACCAAAGAAAAGGCAAAATATGGACAATTTAGAAATGACACAAATATGTTTTGGAAGAAATTTTGCAGCTCTGATAGGTTTCTTGCCTATTATTATCTGGAATGTAATATTGATATCAATAATATTGTTGATACAGTCCTTTTAAAGCTTACTTCAGATTGCTTGTTTAATGTCCATCATCAAACTGTGAACATTTTGTGATTGTCACTGGAGAGCAAAGCAAGAAAACATCGTTCTAAATCTCTAGAAAGTGTGATAGTTGGAACATTGTCTGGAGACCTGTTTTGTTCACAAACTGAAAGATTTTTGTCAGCTTCTTATAATTAATTGATGCTAACAATATTGTTGTATTGAATATCAGCACAGCTGTGATTCGGTCAGAGGCTGAGTGCCATCGCTAATCCCAGCCGCGCTGATATTAAGTACAGCAGCATGACCTCGAGTGTGATATCGCTTTTATACAACAGTTTTATAAACAAGAAATTAATATTGAATAAGTGACATTTTGGACACAATATCTGCAAATGTTCTGTTTGTTTTTGCTCTGCGTTCAGAAATATGGTACATCCCGAAGAAGCCATGCTCATGTTATAGCATGTTGGCTAGCTGGCTAGCTCACGTTGATTTGTACATTCTCGTCAAAGCTGCTTCCAGTGAAATTGGGATCACTTCTTCCTTTTCATCATCATCTGACGAGTTTTCATATTTTGAGTAAAAAGTTATATGCCTGAAAAGCATCATTTGCTATGTCTGCTGATGATGTCGCTAACACTACCGTAGTAACCATTTTGAATGAGGAAGTAGAATTTTACACAGATGAGTGGAGTGATGCACACAGTGAAACACTCTCGGAACGCTACTCGACTGATCAGATTAGACCAGAACTAACTGTTGTATAATCGAGTTTAATTCTCATGAAAGAACAAAACAAAAAAATTCATAGGATCGAATGATGGACTGGGACACAAAGTGAGGGCGCCGCATCACCTCATTTCAACTGTGCAACTGTCAATCATTCTGGCTTCATATTCCGATTGGTTCATCTGATGTTTTTATTAGTGGCATAAAAGTCTGACACGGTTATTTTTTAAAGATGTATGTATGCATATATTTATTTATTGAGTATTTTCACTTGTATCTCTCATGATCCCGACCAACAGTTCAGTTTGAATCCCTCAGATGAAGAGCAGTGACTATTTCGTTTTCTCTGTGCATCTTTTCTAAATCCCCCCCATAGGAGTGGAAGTGTGAGTGGTTTAACTCTGAAGCTGATTAAAGCCTCAGTAACAGAAATGTTGGACACGCTGTCTGATGACGATTACGTTAATGTGGCACGGGTCAGTGGACACACACACACACACACGCCGTGAGCATGGTCGAAGTATTGACATTGAAATTCTTCAGGGAATTATTTTACGTACTGTTTCTCTTTGCTTCTCTTGAGTTTTTCCTCCCATTTCTTCCCTTCTCTCTCTAATTCCTCCCTCTCTTTCTGATTGTTCCTCTCCTTCCATCTCTCCTGTGTTCAGTTTAATGAGAAGGCGGAGGCGGTGGTGCCGTGTTTTAAACACTTGGTCCAGGCGAATGTGAGGAACAAAAAAATCTTTAAAGAACACGTGGCACAGATGCAGGCCAAAGGCACGACGGACTACAAATCAGGATTCCACTTCGCCTTCAACCAGCTGCTCAATGTAAGGCAGTTGCACTGACTGTTTGCCTGTCTGTCTGCCTGTCTGTCTGTTTGTCTAACTTGCAGAACTATAGAGGAGTGTACATGTCTGTTTGTCTGTCTCTGTTTGTCAGAAATTCACAGAGCTATTGATCAGGACACAGATAAACATCATTCTGTCTGTCTGTCTGTCTGTCTGTCTGTCTGTCTGTCTGTCTTTGTGTGTCTGTCTGTCTGTCTGTCTGTCTGTCTAAATATCTTTGTCCAGCCATTTATCTGTTTGTCTGTCTTGTCTGTTTGTCTGTCCATCCGTCCGTCCATCCATCCATCAGTTGGGTCAAGATTGTTAGATTTATCTTTTCTTTAAACCTCTGTAAGTATTGTTTCTTAAACATGTATAAATTGTGCATTAAATGGCATTTTAATATACATATGAACATAATTTAATATCATCATAATGTTTTTGCAGAAGACGAACGTCCCCAGAGCGAACTGTAATAAAATAATCATGCTGTTTACGGACGGCGGTGAGGATCGAGCTCAGGACATCTTTGAACAGTACAACTGGCCCAACAAGACGGTGAGTAATGTTTCTCCACCTGCAAGTAAAAACATAACTCCAAAAAATCAATCAATAAAAAAAAAAGTTTAGGATGTACAGTACCCCAGATCAGGTCAGGTGTGTTCATGGGAGTTAAAATATCTGATATTTACAGGTACGTCTGACCACAAATGCAGTCAATCACATGTTGTGTTTGAATTAAGCTTCTTGAGTTTTGCAATGAAACTACGAAGCAAATATAACTAACACATTATCAAAGTTTATTTCATCAAAAGTCTACGTTTAATTGCTTTTCAGGACATTGTTTTTAAAGGAGTGATTTTATAAGCAGTGATGGTCTGCGTCAACGTGTTTAAATTTACAGTTATTTTCCCCATCACGTCTAACGCTCTGACGCAGTTCCATTTTTAACTTTTTGGGAGGCGGGTCCTATGGGGACAGAAGCGATACCAGACTGTGCTACAGGAACATTGTAGCTTGTGGTGTGTTAATTTACAGAAATGCCTTGGTTGTTAATTGGACCGGGCAATATGATGATTTATTATATGGCACGAGCTACTTCTGGTAAAATCGTGCGCTCTGATTGGTTCCTTGGCGGGCAGTATTTTCCCGTAATGCCCGTGGGTGATTACGAACTTTCTTTCCAAGGCGCCCGCTTTCAATGTTGCAAAAAATAAACAAACAAAAAAAAACGGCAAAAAAAGATGAATTTGAAAACGGAATAAAAAAGCGGCAAAACACAAAAGACAAACAAAAGTCACCGAGTTATTCAAGAAATGAGCAATGAAAAGCATTCAGAAACCACCAACTGCGAACAGAAATTCAGTTTTGAAACTGCTAGCCATTTATTCTGCATGCGTGACTCAACTACATTACAAATATGCTATGACTGAAGGCAGCGTCACACCTCATTATAATGACAGTCTATTTTAACCTTAGGAATAAAAAAATCCATATAATAAACTTCTTATTAACCTCGCTTGCTTGGTCTTTACAGGAAAATATCAGAACTCAGGCTATGGCTCGGTCCGTACCGTCAAGACCTCAGTCTGATATTTTCCCGTCAAGACCAAGCAAGTGAAGTTAATAAGTAGTTCGTAATTTATCCCAATATCAATATTATATCACGATACACTTTTCTGAGATATCGTGTGTATTGTGATATCTTTATGCATTTTTTAGAACCGTTAAAAATTGTGGAAAAAGAGTTTTTTTTTAGCATTTTGAATCTTTTCAAACATGAAAATTGCAGATTCTTACGGTGTCCAGAAGTCTTCCAGTGTTTTAATACATTTTTGTCTACATTTAAATAAAAATGTATTATAAAACTAGCTTTTAAAAAGGTTTATTTTGAAATGCAGCACCTCAGTTTGCTGGCAGTTTAAAAAAAATCCTGTATAACGTGATCCATAGAAATGTCTCGAACGATAATCTGATATTCTTGTCATGTCGCTCACTCTGAGATATTCAGGCTCTCCGCTACGAACTGAGAGTCCTCTGGAGAGTCCGTGAGAAACACCTTTCAACCTTTAGTCCTGTTATAGATCCAAGTCTGTGAAAGCAATATATTATTGGAAATATGTCAAGACTGCTTGCATGAAGGATTATTCAGTGACAAGCATAGCGTCGCGCTTGATATAGAGGTGGCGTTTCATAGTAAAATGCTTTGAATCCACATGACACATCTTTATTTTCACTTTTTTATGTTTTGTACTAAACATTCCTTTTGCCTTGTATTCAGCAACTCCATTTACTCCGTTTACAGCGCCTTAAACACCCTGCTGCCTGATCAGTGCGTGCCCGCGATGCATTTGTCTTTCCTGTTTTGGGAGGAAGTGCAGCTCAGTAATTAGCATCATGAGTGCTGAGCTGAAAAGTGCACAGTGTCATTCGGCCTCAGAGGTTTAATGTGAGATGTTTTAAATTCTTCTCTGAAGGTGAGAGTGTTTACTTTCTCAGTGGGGCAGCACAACTACGATATCACACCGCTGCAGTGGATTGCCTGCGCTAACAAAGGTGTGTGTGTGTGTGTGTGTGTGTGTGTGTGTGTGTGTGTGTGTGTGTGTGTGTGAGAGAGACTTAAACACAACATCTTCACCAAAGTACTTTAAAATTAGACCAGCTGTATTCGCATGATCACTGTCTTATGCTGAAGAAATATTCTCTCTCTCTCTCTCTCTCTCTCTCTCACACACACACACACACACACACACACACACACACACACACACAAACCCCTTTCTTTCTACCTCCTGCAGGTTACTATTTTGAGATCCGCTCCATCTGTGCCATCAGGATTAACACCCAGGTGAGAATCCATCACACTTAGAATCTTTCTCTCTCTCTCTTTTGCTCTCTCTCACTCACTCTCACACACACACACACACACACACACACATTGCACATGGGGTGCTCCTGTAGAATAAATTGTGCTTAATAACTAGTAGAGAATCAAACCTTAAAATGCTGGACTAAACGCGCCGTGTGTGTGTGTGTGTGTGTGTGTGTTACAGGAGTATTTGGATGTGCTTGGTCGCCCCATGGTCTTGGCTGGGCGCAGTGCCAAGCAGGTTCAGTGGACCAACGTCTATCAGGACGCCCTGGTGAGAGTCTCTCTGCTTCATTAGTGTGTGTGTGCTCGCACGTCCCTGAACCACACACTCCTCTCTCACCACCATATGGACACGGATAGAAAAAAAAATGCTCCAACGTCACACTGATTGATTTACACAGCTTAATTTTCCACCTGATTGCTGTCACAGATAAAAATTTCACACCGTAAAAGAATTTTGTCTTTTTGATTTGAGATCAGTGGTCTTAGATCACATAATATGACGTGATTTAGTGCCACTGTGACCAAAGACGAATGATGACAAAAGGGAGCCTGTGTGAGAAATTCCAGATTAAAATCTGTGTGAGCGCTGTGACAACTCTTGTCTACAGTCCACCAATAGGAGAACAGCAAACTCAGGGGACGGCTGCACATCGTTTGGGATGATGGAGAAATGTCACCGAAACGTGCTGACATGCTCACTTTGTCGTCAGAGTATCTTCACCATTTAATGTGATTTTATTGAGATTGCTCGTCTTAGATCCCATTCAAGATGACTTAGTGGATCTACATCATGAAAACAAACTGAACAACTGAAAACTGCATCACTTGCTGTGATGGCCAATCAAAATTTAGCAAGAGGGCATGTGACAAACTGCAAACTATCGTTCTGAGTGGAAACGACTCCACTATAAAGTCACAGCTGGCGGGAGGTTTATTTTCACATCCTATTTACTGTGGAAGTCTGCAATTTGGGACGATACACACAGCTCTCTAGTTAAGTGAAATGATAGTCATAAAACGAGCAAAATGGGATTGGAGAAACAAAAACCCTTAGATTAAACACACACACACATACACACAAAGGACAGTAGGACTGTAAGCAAATGATCTTGTGGTTTCAGGAAATTGAATAAATGCCTCACTAAATTTCTTTGCTAGGTTTGAAACAGCAGGAGAAAAAGACGGCTGCTTGTGTTGCTGTGTAAATTATAGGAAGGATATTATCTTGCTAATGAATGTTAATGAACACTTGGAGTATGCCTTATAAATATTAATGACTCGTACGAGGTGTGAGGGAGAAACGAGTTGTAGATGAGGCAAAGAACAAAGGCGCTCGACAGCAATTTATTAAAATTGTCCAGGCTTGACTTTCACAGCAAAATTCATGATGTGTTGAAGATAGATGCTTAAAAAGAATACAAGACCTTAGGAAGGAATTTGTACTGATGATTTCATGTTATTCGTTGACAGGGTTTGGGGTTGGTGGTGACCGGGACGATGCCTGTCTTTAATCTGACAATGGATGGAAACTCACAGGTATTTCTCCATCATCAGCATCACTCGGCCTGGACCATATGATATGATGACAAATACAGACTCTGATTACAGAAGCAGCTGATTATGTGTTAAAACTTGTATTGAATGTTTTGAAAATGCTTTTCAAAATTTGTAAGTTTCTCCCCTTTCAGTGGTAAATTAAAACTATATTGTGGTAATGATATTTAAATACTTCACAAAATGAAAAGTAACATAGAATTGCAAAAAACATCATCTAATTTAGATTGAGGGGCTTTAGTTGACCAATAAAAAATATATGTAGATCGGTACCCCTGGTTTATCAGAGAAGTGACATCATTCATCATCATTATAATCTATTTTATAAATTGCTGGCAAATGCTGTGATCACCTATGGACTTGGTTGTTGGACTAAATAAGTACTAATAAGTAAAAACATTATTTGGTAATATAGATTGCTGTCACTGCTGTTGATTTTTCACATTTGTGGCAGATGAGCTTCTGTACATTGGCACTGCTTTCTCAATCTGATTGGACTATGGTGTTTGTTCAGAATCAGCTGATCCTGGGAGTGATGGGTGTGGACGTTCACCTGGACGAATTGAAGAGGCTTGCACCACGCTTTAACGTGAGCTTTGCTCTTATAACATAAATAACACTTTCTGCTTTAGCCACATGCTTAATAGATCTAAACACCCAGTGGCAATGAGAAAACTCAGTGGCTGAACAGTACACAGTCTGTGGCCAAAGGTTTGTTCTTTCAGAATATTTAAAGATGACATATTGTAACTCTTTTCCACAAATTGACACAGTTCCCTGAAGTCTTAATGAAATATCTGTGATATGTTTTGGTCAAAATACCACAAAGATAAAGCCCCACAGCTCTGTTCTCACCCTGTCTAAACAATACAGCTGATTTGAGCATCTGTTCCTTTAAATGATGAGCCACTGCTCACTCTACCCCCCCCACACACACACTAGCCAATCAGGTAGCACTTTACTCATTAATATTCATTTGCAAAGGCAGTTCTTTGGCCATGAGATACTCAGATCAGGGGGTGGGGTCATTCTAATGAGCTCCAATTATGATTCGAAAGAGGGGCTGAGTCCGAGCAGCTTGTTGAAGCTCGTGTTTTCTGAAATGGGCAAAAAACCCAACCCTGACTGGGTGTCTTATTTTAGAGTGTGTGGGTTGGTTGGCTTCAGATACCCAAATGTATGTGCACAAGCGCTGAAAAAATGACTATTTCATAATATGTCCCCCTTAACAGAACAGTAGCAAAGAAACACATTTCGCATTGACCACTTTTTGGAAATGTACTTAACATTTGCAAAACTAATAGAAATGTTCATTTTGTTTGTTTTTTAAATTGTAGCTGGGAGCCAATGGCTACATTTTTGCCATCGACCCAAACGGATATCTGCTCCTTCACCCAAACCTGCAGAACAAGGTGATGAGCACAACAGTGTCTGAGCAAAAGAAAATGACTAACTGTGGTGAACTGGACTGGTGTTTCTTCTGGTCCTGTAAAGCAAAGAATGCTGTCACTAATGAGGCTCTTGGGAGACATACAAGAAAGGAGTGAAACCAGAATACCTCAGATCACCTTGAACTTACACTTCTTCCACACAGAATTCAACAGATTAGTGTGATCAGTCTGGATGTGATGGTTCGGAGGTCACTCAGACATTCGACCAAATTTAACACCATTTCATTTGGCTTGGCTTTTCTTAATTAATTGTATGTCGTGCCAGTGTGTGATTGGAGTGAAGGAATTACGGGCTTGCATGACGAATCATATTATACTGATGACTAATGTTTAACACCTCATCTCCTATGCATGTTTTTTTTTGGCTTATTGGACAAAATGACTTCATCCAACATATTTTATAATGAAGACACAGTGAAGCTGAAACCATGCTGCTTCCTAATAAGGTTCATGTGGGCCATGTGGTCTTATTATACAGTGCAAACTATGGATAATCAGTGACTTTGCAATATTGACATATTCACTACAATGTCAAATGGGCGGAGCTAATTTAGGGCAACGTTCATGTGATCATTCACAAACCTGGTGTTGACTCTTTCCTGGGTTTGATCGGTTTAGCTGGAGCAGTGTTGTTCCTTCAAACTCATTTGAAGGGATTTTATACCTGATCATAGCAAACGTTAGATAATTTGTAGACTTGAATCTCCTGTAGAGAGTGCTATAAGATTAACATGCTTTCAGCCAAGGCAGGACGAGTTTGAAACTAGGAAACACCAAAACAGTTTGAGACCTAGACAACCTGACCATATGGTAGAACTAGAACATAAACGCGCAGGTCACCAGGAGAGACATGAAACTGTAAAACATCAACGATTTCACTAAAAAAAAAAGAAAAAAAAAGAAGAAGAATCCAAACAAAAAGGTGGGTTATGGCCAGGGCAAAGCTGGACCAGAAACTGAGGGAAAACACAGGATGTCAACAGCAAGCTTATGTACCACAATGCATTTGTGTTCTCAGGTGGTGGACCTGCCTGAACCTGTGACTCTGGACTTCTTAGATGCTGAAGTGGAAGACAGCAATAAACGGGAGGTACAAACAAAAAACAGTAACAGAACCAAAAATATTTCCTCTGTGAAATTCGGGTTCCTTTTGAGCAAGTTTACAGGAATTACATGAGTCTCAGTGGGACATTAAGACTCGAGTGAAATGGAGAACTGCTATTGTACAGCTTTTTTATTTACTTATTCACTGACTTAATTGACTTCAACTGTAGTTGTTATTGTGATTTTGTGTTTTGCTCAGTAAAATCACTTTCTCTGACCTTTTCTTCCGAAGATCCGAAGGCAGATGATCGATGGCCGGGCAGGTGAGATGACAATCAAGACTCTCGTCAAGTCAATGGATGAGGTACGTGAATACATTTAAAAGAATTTGTGCTTTTTGTGAATATGTAGTTTATAAATAATAATGATAATGATGATGATGATGATGATTATTATTATTATTATTCCCTGTGTCTAGCGCTATATAGATGAGGCAGTACGGACGTATGCTTGGACCCCCATCAATGACACTGACTACAGGTGAGACCTGTGCTCCGTACAACCAAATTCACAAAATGTTATGACCTGCATTACATTTCTTGGCCTCTTCCACATGCTGTATGTTTTCTGTTGTATGCTTTGATACCAGTTTGATACCATGTGAAGACATCCTCTTTTTTACTTTCACCACAAGGTGATGGAAGTATTACGTTTTA
The DNA here is from genome assembly GCA_026167865.1 of Notarius quadriscutis. Lineage (NCBI taxonomy): Eukaryota > Metazoa > Chordata > Actinopteri > Siluriformes > Ariidae > Notarius > Notarius quadriscutis. Next base: position 38,172,117 of record JANZLB010000019.1, read on the forward strand.
CAGGTTGTCCGTTCACCTGTTAAGCCATTTCAGCCATTTCTCTTTCAGTCTGTCTGTCTGTTCGAGATTCTTGTGAGTGTGATATCTCAGGAACAAGCGCTTCATTGTTATACCATGCATATTATATCTGTATGTACTGTATATAATTGTAGACAGCAGATGAACTGAGTAGGTTCTGGAGTTGATTCAGACAAGGTCACAGCAAGGTCAAGTGTCTGAAAAACTTTTGTTTTAAAAGCTTCCTTCCTTCTTTAATTCTTTTCTGTCTGAAGGATATTTTCAGGGTATTTCAGGCATACAGATTAGTAACAAGAAAGACTTGGCTTTTTAATTCCAGAGGCATCCCCATTCATGGCTTGAGAAAGTTGCCCTTACTTGAAAACTGCCAGTGAAAGAAATGTGCCGTGTTAAAGTCACATATAAAAGTCACAATAAAATTAAAATAGCTGTAGAAAAAAATATACAGTATAAGGCGGTATGAATATCAAGTGTATGGATCTATAAGTACAGGGATATTTAATATATTGCGCAACATGAGACTGTTCACTCACCGGGTTTCGTGATAGTCATTTGGATTTCTGAGACATGATATTTGGCGCGACTGCATGCACCACAATAGCTGTGGTAGTGTTTCATCAAAAGTGTAGAATGTGTGTCCATTTCAGTTTTGCGAAACCTTGCTTTAGCAAATCGTTGGAAGACCATCTCATGTGAGCGTGCGATATTTGAGTTTTTTCCCTGAAATTCGTGAGTTTCCATTGCGTGTTTTTTTTAATTCACAATTTCAACTTGTGCATTAAAAAGGTGAATGGAAACCCAGCCACAATTTAACAATTTTTCATTCACATCTTTTTAAAGAATCGATGCTGATTGAAGAATTGTATTTACGGTGCTGGGTGGCACAGCGGTGTAGTGGTTAGCACTGTCGCCTCACAGCAAGAAGGTTCTGGGTTCGAGCCCAGTGGCCGACGAGGGCCTTTCTG
>JANZLB010000019.1:38283371-38297681 GCA_026167865.1 Notarius quadriscutis
TATATATATATGTATGTATGTATGTATGTATGTTTTTTAATATGTAAACAACACACACTTACATACACATAAACCTGGATTTTATTTAAAAAAGAAATGACTTTTGGCCCGAGCTAAACCCTTGGTCCATGTACACAAAGCTTATGTACTGGTGTAATTAAAATCAATTCACTATAAAAGTTAGTCATGGACTTCAGCTGGATCCATGCACCACTTCTGCTCTAAGTTGAACATTCATGACAGACACAAGTCACACACTGAAGCTAATAGGAATGTTTATGCACTTGGAAGAATAAATACGAGCATATTTCTGTCATGCATAATGTAAACCTTTGCATCCCCTTTATTAGCAAATATGTATATGAAAGTGTAAGAATGTGGTAAGTCTGAAATTTTAATGAGTAGGCTCCAATTTTCTGTCCATCATTTTTTTTTTCTATTCGCATTTTTGCTTAAATATGGGAGCCTTGTGCAGAAAGTCTTACTTCATGCAGTAGATGGCACTGTTTATCTAATAACCTCTCTGTGTCTTTTCCAGGAAAAGGCAGGAATAGGAGAGTCTCAGTGTTCTGTAGGTTGGAATCATGTCACTGTGATGAGGAAATCTAAAACGGTTATATCATTAGTTTTGTGCATTACACTATTCAGGTAAATGCTAGCACAAAAAGCTAGGTAGAGAATTAGTTTTATGGTATTTAATGTCTTTTTAAAAAACTGAAGATATCAGCAGATACCATGATGCACTGAAACCTTTGGTATGGAGTTGGAAGGTTATCGCACCGTGACTCATCATCAAAACTTGTCCGACTTGTAATTTCAGTTCAGTTCTCTCTCAGTTGATCAGTTGATGATTTCTGTCCATTTATATGGGATCTCAGATCAGCTCTCATGATCCATATCTGCAATGAGCTGCTCCAGTTTGTAGGCGAGTCTTTGTTTCTGGGCCAACGAGTCCTGCTTCAGAGACTGCACTATCTGCACACAGCCACCAGAGGGCAGGAGAGGACAATAATGAGACCTTTACTTTGTTTCTGAGTTCACACTAATAGCACAATGATGTAATGTCAAATTTCCAGCCTGCAAAATTGATATATAGCAAATGTAACCAACTCTTTGGGTTTGGAAAGGGGATGGGTTTCAAAAACACAGTGTCTATATTAAACATAATAGCAGTGCAGGAGTTACTGTCTCCTGTTGTCACGTCTGCGACACATAACTACTCGAATAAATACGGACTGTACATCGCACAGTTATCCAGCGCAACTCCTAAATCCAGACATGTAGAGACAGCTGGAACTTTCTGACAGCAAGCCAGGCTGCGAGTTTAATCTCAGCTCTGAACTACGTCTGGTTTCCGAAAAGCGTCTCAATAATAAATTCCCGGCAAACCGAAAGGCTTGATTTCTCAATGTCTGAATAACTGGTGACTTTTCTGTGTGCACCAGACATTTTGTCAGCGTAAAATGAAAGGACTTCATGTTAAAGGTGAGTTAGATCTCAAGGGAGCTCATTTACCACAGAGCCATGAGATGAGGACCATTTAAGGACAGGAGCTCGTGCTGCAGTTCTCAGTGTCCATTATATGTGTCTGAGTGACCAGAATGTAAATGATCTGATATCGTCTCCTTTGGCTATTGGTTCTTCATTTGTCCCAAGAACGTTCCATCTGGAACCCGACAACAGGTTTTTCCTCTCAAAAAAGCCTTTGAGTCATGACAGTAAAGAACAAATCAAATGCTCTGACATTAAAAAAAAAAAAAAAATCAGTCGTCTATGGCAGTTGCAGGGCTGTAAAAATCCTGTCCAATCATGTAATTTAGTCAGAATGAAATGATTGGATTACCTGCCTGCTTGTCCACCTGCCTACCTGTGTGCACTCTGCCCATGCACTCATTGCATCTGACCGGAGTCTTCCACAAGGCGAGGCAGACATACTGTTACAGCTAGCGAGCGAGTTGACCGCTCTGAGTACTAACAATTGTCATGTTTGTTGTTTATGTTCGTCAGGTGTTCTTTTACATGTGAATGAGACATGAGGTGGTTAGATATGAAAATGACGTGCTAAGCTTCTCCCCTCAGCACTCTCTCTCTCATGGGCTCATCCTCCAGCAAGACTCAGGCAGTGCGCATTCATGTGTTTTGGAGGGAGGGCTGAAGGGAAGGGGTAGGGTTTTTTGGTTGGATATTTTATAAAAATCTAGCTTTTGCTAATTTCTCCAAAATAATCAACCATCTGTCTTTAAAGAACCCTTTTTAAGAGTGTATGTGTGCAGGACAAGCTACTAATTGTTGCACCTTATTTTCTTCTTAATATCGACATCCTGCATCAGCTACAAAGAGCACAAAACACAAGAGACATGATAGGAAGCGTAAGTCAGATCTGAAGTATACTGTACCTCCCGGCTGTATTTCCTGACGTAGGCATAGATCTCATGCAAGGCGCCGAGTGTGTTAAATTCATGCGAGTGAAGACGTGCCTGCTCGGCCAAATACGCGTTCATGTCCTGATCGCTGATGGATGCCAGACGGCTTATATCAGCGTAGTACCTGAAAACGAGTCACAAACACACCTGAGCTTGGTGCCAAAATCCGTGGAGATGCACAGTGAGGAATGATAAATAAGAAATGCTTTTGGATGACTTTAAAGTTGGACAAATTAAGCAGATAATTTATTTATTAGATATTTATATTTTGGAATGAAGATTTACTCGGAAGATGAAAATGACTCCTGAGATTCTTTGTGGTGTTATTCCTCAGAAGGAACAAACTGCAAAGGAATCTTTAAATATAAGGCAGTGTAATTGTGCATTGTGAGCTGATTACGCTGTGGAACCTGTCACTACGAGTCGAGCAGTTATCCTGATAAAATGTTAAATGTAGCTAACACTAGCCAGGCGACAAATTATGTAGAGTGCACTCAGAAGTGCCACTCTCAACCTCTACAGAAGAGAAGCGTTCAGATTTCTCCTAGTGCAGGCCGTGATCTTTGTAGGCTGCAGGGTATATTCATGATCAGAACAGAACACAGCCAGAGACCATTTTTCCTCTCATCCTGATTGGCCAGTTCTGGCTTCCCTGTACACACCTGCCTCAGGTTTGCAGTCAGTAAGAACTGCTGTTTCTCGCTTGTATTTTACAAAGGACTGGCAGTTTGTGATGCATTTCAGCTGCTCATCATTTCACTACTTCTAGTTTTGAAACTATGACTGTTCCTCTTTTGACTTCCTTCAAGCATGTGATAATGACAGCGGATGACTTGAACAGTTTTAGATTTAATTTGTCAGCACACACTTACCGCTCCACCCAGCTCTTATAGTGTGGGATGTCTTTCGCATACAGGAGTTTGTTCGAAGGCGAGTCTTTGCCGAGTCGATGTTCCGAGGTTGAACATGAGTCCATGAAGGTCTGAGCCACTACAGATAAACACGCATCTGTAATGCTGCTCTTATGGATGTCGAACACAAACTGAGGGTTTTTGATCACGTTCACCCAGAAACGCAGAGGAAGACTGCATGAGAAGAATTAAAAGTGAACCCACAAATAACAATAACAACATTTAAAGAACTGGTTTAATCCTCATCCGAATCAGACTGCAGTACATTTTCAGAATAATCTCCTGTATGTCTCAGTGTTTGATAATTTGACCTTATGAAAATAATTTTCCGTAATGAACTGAGTCTCATGTCAGTGTTGTTTTTTCCCTTCAGGGTTCTTGTCATGTCTCACCAGTTGCTCTTCCACGTGTGTCGGACATCTGGGTCATGGATGCCATGTTTGTCTGCCTGCTCATCCAGGAAGTCGAACATGTATTTGATGGCAAGCGGGAGCGCGCTGCCCCGATTCACCGTGCTGAAAAGTGTCTCGAACAGATCGTCCACAAACTTCTGCAATGTGCCCTGTAGGAACACACAGAACAGGTAATTAGAAATCGGTGTACTCTGTGTGTGTGTGTGTGTGTGTGTGTGTGTGTGTGTGTGTGTGTGTTTAACCTTGGTGGCCAGAAGGCGGGTCAGGTAGATCTCAGACACCATCTTGCTGCCACGCTCAGCTTCTTTTTGGTCTCCGTGTTCATGGTTTTTGACCAGATGCCAAACTTTAACACCACTCTCCAGATCCGGAGTGATCATCGGCACACGGGAGCGTGAGAACTCCGGACTGCCTGCTGACATGGAGCGAAGGACTGCATCTGAGAGACCGAGGGAGGGAGAGACAGAGAGTGACCTCTAAGACCACTAATGTGTATCTGGAATTTTGGGGAGGGCAAAACTGAAAAGCGTTAACTTTAGTGAATAATTTCTCACAAAAAATCTCATCAAGAGGCGCAGATTACCAGAGAACTGCTTTAGTAAAGAACATTTATGCATTGGGCCTCATTTATCAAGCTGGATACAAACAGATTTATTCATAAATCTTTTGAACTTGCACTGACGCAAGAAAAGTGGAATTCATGAAAAGCATGTAGTTTCAGAAAAACATTGATATTCTCATGTCCGTGTGTGTAAATCCATGTGTCAGAAGAACTGATGTAAACCTCGACTTGATCAACTTAAAATGATGCAATTTGTAGTGACCTTCAAGAAAAAATGTGAAGCCCATTCGAGAGAGTTGAGGGCATTTCTTCAGCAGAGAGGCCAAAATTACGAAATTATTCAGATCACCTTAACTTGTCAGCTCAGTGATGTTACTAAAGTATGGAATCCCAGGCAGAATGAACTGCAAACCATATTTAAAAATCATCACCCCTGTTATAGCAGTGTCACCTCAGAGAAATCTTGGGCTGAATTTTCAGAAATGAAAGTTCAGCTTTTTTCTGACGTAATTCCGTTACTCACTTTTCTTTCCTCATAAAAGATTTTGCGCTCAGAGCTAAATTTACATAGCCATTTTTCCTCTGCTTTTTTAGGGTTAAAAGACACTCCATACAGCGTGAAATTTTAATTTATTACCATTATCTTGAGCACTGCAACAAAAAAAGTTAACACACTTTGCTGTGAATGTAATTCCATTACTGAAGAACTGCCCTTGAATGATTTTTCAGAGGAAGAAAGCTGATAAATATCAGATGTGTCCCATGCCGTCTTCTTTTAACACTGCGCAACACTTCCAGCACTTCAGCCGAGACACTGAAAACGTTTAAAATTGCAGTTTTTCTGCATGACACCCTCGGTGTGCTTGATCACACAGAGAAAGGTTTTCTGTTGTATCTTTTTCTTCTCCTTCCCTTTCTTAACTCACACCTAATTTACCTTTTCTTGTTCATTTCATGCTCCTTGCTGTCTGTGCACTGTGGAGTTTTGTGGGCGTCACAACATGCAAATGAGCTTTCAGGAGCGCGCTTTGACTTGACACGCATACAAAGAAAATCAGCTTTTCCAACACTTTTGTCAGTCCTGAGGAAGAATTTTGTACAATTTGGCTTACATAAATATTTACACACAACCAAGGGAGAGAGAGAGAGAAAGAGCGATAAACAGATAGATGGAGATAGAGATGTATGCCTATGAAGCCTTTGCAGACTTTTTTCTCTAGTTTTCAATCTAAAAGGGTTAAAAAGATTTAGTTTGTAAATTACTTTGTGTTTATGTTGAAAGTGTGAAGCTCAGCATGTCTCGTCCTCAGGCTGTGTGCCACAGCAGAGATGAAGAGGTTAATGATACACACAGTCGGACATGTCGTACACACACACACACACACACACACACACACACAGCAGTTCACTCCCTAATTAGCCTCTGCTTCCATCAGTAGATTAGACAGGTTGAACTCTCGCCCCCTCCACACTGAGCAGCTCATCACAGGAGGTCATCCTACAGAAATTTCTCGTTCATGCTGCAAGGTCACGGCACACTTTCATACTCATTAACTCATACACACTTATCTCACACTGAACAAAAGAGCTGCTCTGCACTGAACTTTTCCTGACACTCACAAGCTTCATTTCAGATTCATTTCCTTCCAGACGACACAGAAATCAAACATGTAAAGAAAGCATTTTAACACATTTGAGCTCTGCTTTTAATACATTAGAAACAGATGGACAATTAAACCGATATATTAACATTAATATTAACCCTTTCAGCTCTACATTAAAGGCCTTGATGAGTATATGTGATGGACAGACTTTATCAGCACCGAATGCCTGTTGCTGTCCATCTTCTTCCTAAGTCTGCATGGCGTCCCTTCCACATCAATGAACTGGTTACACTGAAGTACCCATTATGTCTGAATGAGTGTGTCTGTGTGTATTCAATGGAACAGCATCCCATCTAGGTTGAATTCCTGCCTTTTGTTGAGTGTTCCTGGGATAGACACTGCATCCATCACAACCCTGACGAGGAAAACGTGTTTATTGAAGATGAATGAATTTTCATGTATTATTTTAATGGCCATCATATAAAAAGCTCAAGCTATCTGAGCTGTTGTCATGGTGGTTACATTCAAGAACTGATCCTTTTCATTTTATTTTATTTTTTTGCACATTGAGAATTGTGGCTTTTCTTTTGCAATAGAAATGCGTGAGAAGGTTACAAATTAAAGTGTGGGACATTTCCGGATTAAAGCGTGGGATATTTCTGGATTAGGTGAGACAGGTGAAAAGGCTCATCTGATTTACTGTGATGCTACAGACAAACAAAAAAAAGTCCATCTGCACTTCTCACATTTCTACATCATGATGAGATGCTGTGACTGGCCATGCTGGTCATGGGTGTCAATGGTTCTTCTCACGTCATGGTTCCCATGGCAACAAGCAGTGTGTTCGTTGTAGCAGCACACTTTCCTACTTATGAGTTGATGTCACGCTCCCGGGCTCACCCAACACTCTGCACTCCACTTCCCACAATCCCACTCACACACCTGACACTACCACGTGCACTCCATCAGCCAACCCGGAGCCACTTCCTAGGAGTGGCTCCCCAGAGTTCTGTCATCACCTGTACCTTTTTGTTTATGTCTATATTTATACCCCTGTCTTTGTTTTGTTCATTGCACATTATTGCCTCCACATTTCCGTGAGCCTACCGAGAGTTTATATTTCTGATTGCGTTTCCATGTATGACCCTTTTTGCCTTCCGGTTTCTTCACATTTTGCCTAGCCTTTGTGTTTATCTGCTCGTTTCTCTCGCTTCCCTGTTTCTCGATCTTTGCCTATTTCTCGACTCTGATTTGCCTCGCCCTTGTGTTTATCTTGCCTGTGTTTTCCTGATTTCCGGTTCTTGGAGTATTGCCCGTTCATGACCACGATTTGTCTAGCCCCTCACTACTTTGTTGGATTTCCTGGTATTGACCTGGCCTGATTATTGTACATCGTCTTCTCTCACTGTGTCTATTAGAACCTTGAGTTTATTCTTAATCCGCGAGCGTCTGGTTTGTCACAGCTGCATTACAGTCATCATCACCACAGGATCACAGCTTTCTGTGTCATAGCTACAAAATGGATTGCGTTTTGAATGAAAGTAAAGACAGCGCAGGTTACCGTGTACAACTGTAAGAGTCACATCTTGAGAAAATATTTTTCTGTTCCACTTTTCTTCCTCACAGTTGTGTTAAAGGTGAAAGCAGTGAGCACAGGTCTGGTGATCATCCGAGGTCACGAGGCAGGGCGTTACCTGGCCATGGACAGAAGCGGAAAACTACAGCACTGTGAGTTTGAGTGATGAGTGAATTCATGGCATGAGTTAAATTCACACTGTTTTCAAGCTAAACAACAAAAAACTGAACGTGTGTGTCAGATGTATATAACTGTAACAGGGCGGTTCCTTTAAAACCCACACAGGCAATTTCCAGCAAGCACAGTGAACCACATCGACTGTAAAATGATGTAATATACAATGTTCAAACTTGTTTTAATGATTCTTTACTGACTTGTAAAGGATCCATGGAGATGAAGTTTAAGCCACACGCGTCACTGATCTGTCCTCCTGATTTTATGTCCCAGTCCTTGCTGAATGATGAGAGAAGCTGGAGGAGAACCATTACAACACGTACAGTTCACACAAACACCAGGAGCATGGAGTCTGGTATGTGGGCATTAAGAAAAATGGGCAGATAAAAAGAGGTCCGAACACCCACCAGGGCCAGAAGGCGGTCTGCTTCCTGCCTGTTCCAGCACAGTGAACACTGATGTTTCACCTGTTTTGGAATTTGGAAAGTGTGATTAATGTCAAATGACCAAAAACAAACCAGACTTATATAGAAGACTCTTGATTTTCCTCGAGTACGGCAATTCTCAAAGTTTGGGTCTATTTCGAGACCCTTGACACAGAACCAGCATAACCACAGGGTCCATGATTTTCAAAAGAGTTTGTGCTCTAGAGTATAGAATACAAAGATTGACGATTATCTTGAAAAGAAAATGTAAATTTATTAGCTTACTGCTTTGATGTAGATATTAATTTAAGTAAATAGAGAATACTGTAATAGTAACTTCATGTATAAGTTTACAAAATCACCTTTTGTGTTACAGTTGTATATTTTATCCTTGTGCTATTGTATATTTATCTCATGATAAAAGTATTTTGATATTAATAAAACTTTTTTTAAACTTAAACTGAGAATTCAAAAGATAACACATAGGCGTATATGTTTTTGACTTGCATAACCATAGTAACTAAATTACTGAAATAAGAAGGTCAGATAATATTTAATGAACACGCTGTTTAAACTGGTTTGATATTGCACCAGTTTTGTTGGCACAAGGAGCATTAGAAAATTTCTTTGAAGAAACAAATTATTGAAAAGCTAACAGTAGGACATGTTGAGATGATTACGAATAATGGATGAAAAATGCACTGGCACAAAATGTTTATCTTTCACTTAAATTCTGTTTCCCTTCACAAATTTCACAAGCTCAGCTTGGATAACTTTTTAAGGTTTTAATGCTTCAGTATTATCCATCTTGTTTTTATTAACATTTATAAATGTATATTATTGTAAAATGGGCTACATGAAGTATGTTATGCTGCACTTTATAACTGAAAGGAGTTTTAGTCTAAATAATAATCTGTATTAATCATAAGTGGATTTTTACTGACGATAATTGATTATATATTAATTATTATTGGAAAAGGAAAAACAACTGGTGTGTAAAAATAATTGAACACACTGTAAAACATTTCAGCCTTGTTTAGTTCTGTCCATTTGCTTTTTCTCTTTCACTCAATGAGCTGTGAAAAGTGTTTTAATTTGAACTAATCTGTGCAAGTTTTCAAAGGTTAGACTTGAACTGAATTGAATTGAATTGAGACTTTTTCTGAGTTGAAACAAAGATAATTGTCAAATTGAGTTAACTTGCATTTTCAAAGCAGCAGGTGAACTTGCACTTCCAAGTTAAACCATTTGAAATGTTTTACAGTGCAGGCTAGCAAGGCTTATAACTCTGATACTTTAAAAACAGTCCTTCTCGACATCATTCACAAATTAATCCTAGGTCTACTGAACAGAGTTGTTCAAGTATCAATCTTTTTATTATTAACCTCATTATTAAATCATCAGCACAACTGCTTTGGACAATTTGATGAAAATCAGAAACAACTGGGTTTTTGGATAAAGTTTTGAAAATATGCTCTAGAACCTACATAAATACAAGAATACAATGATTTCTTTCAATATCCAGACTTGAAAGGACACAGGGTCAGAGTGCAGGGTCGGCCATGGCATGGTGTGAAGGTTAAAGGTCTTAACACACAACGGTGTCTCTTCAGTGGTCCTGAGATGTGAAATCACAGCTTCTTCAGCTCCTTCATCACTACTGCAGAACCTGAACCACTTATCAGCTTCCTGTCTGCTCTTACAAAGTGCTACACAAGCTATATGATGGCACACAGCCTCTAGAGAGGACAAATATTTCAGGAAATAAAATCATACAGTACGTTCATAACATACATAACACAGATAGTCCACTAGATGGAAGTGTTGTATCTGATCAACACCTTTGAAACCTTGAGGTTTCAAAAATCTTCACTCTGTTCTACTGAAGGTGATCATTCAGTGTTAGTCAGGGCTTCACAGGGGGGTTTGGCTGCTGCTGCTGCTTCTTCTTCCATTTAATTGTATATTTCTTATGTCATGTACAAATCCTAAAGCATCTCTTCAGTAATAATGCAGTCTTCTCTCCAGGTGATCTACTGTGAGTATTATTTTATTTCACATCTCCATTTTGGTGACATGTGTATATATATATATTTAGAACGAATTGTTCAAACTGGTTTCACAATAATCATGTCCTCATTTAAGGTAGTGTCAAGCAGCTGAGGCAAATGGCCAACAGCAGCTGTGACTGTAGGAAATGAGGCCCCCTGCAGTGACCTCGTCACATCGGTGTGCTGAATCACAAGTAGGAGACGCTGGAGAAGCTCATTCCAAAGCCATTAGCAGACATGTGTTGAGTTTTCAGCTTTACAGAGATACAAAAACCCCATAGACCCAAACAGATGTGCAAAATGCATATCCACCCACACAGACATGAGGGACGACTAAACCATGCACACACACACACACACACACACACACACACTGTTCTGCACTCTGGCCTCCAGCTCTAGGTCCACAGTCAGAGCAGGAAGAGAGCTATTCACTGTAAACTGAACAAGCAATAGCTTCCTTTGGGAGTCCCCAAACACAGCTGCAGCCAAGATACCAGCACCATAAAACACTTTGACAGACCCGTGTCAGGCCGGAAGACAAATCCCCTGTAAATTGCACAAACACTCCTCTGTTACCTCAGAACACACACACACACACACACACACACACACACACACACACACACACACACACAGAGGCATCCTATAGGTCGAGGACCCTCTGGACCACCACCTCAGACTGAAAATGAAACTATCACTATCTCTATCACTTATTTATTATAACTTGTTCACTTCCCTTCTGTCCATCCAGGGCTTGGATACACACCCTACTGCCCAACATGACCAACACAACGAAAGTTTAACAAATCAAACCGGACTCATTGCGTCCATGTGATCTGCCACTGGTGAGGTTATGCTTGCTTCTGTTCACCATCAGCCATCTTAGAGTTCTTGACTAAACTATCTCTTTAAAGACAGAATACCATCTGTTCAAGCGTTTACCATCAACCCACAAAGCTTCTACACAAAGCAGAAGGTAATGAGGAGAGTGAAGGGCAGGCCACTGACACGACGGAGAATTCCTCCCAGTGTGCCCTGATAGCTTGGAGAAGAAACTCTGCTTCGAGGTTTAGTGATGGATAATAAACTGCACAGACACATTCCTGAGATTAATATTGAGCTCTGGAGATACCTGTTGTTAAGTCATAATGATTTTTTTTGTATAATGTATTCTAATAAATTCTACAGGGAAGTATTCATATATGAGTAATTTATCTAGTCAGCATAAACACCACCAAATCCTAGAGTTCTTCGGCTTTAAGATCATTTAACTATTATGTCTCATGATTGTGTAGGCCTCAGAAAGTGGTTTATATGATTTTGTTGTTGTTTCTTTCCTGTTTTAGGAACATAGGTTAAAATAATGATTAAAATACAAAATTAGTATGCAAGGGTCATAGACCAGCCTTTTATTTTCAATCAAAAGATCATTCAGTGCATATCATTAATCAACTGATAGTAAATAATAATGAGAGCGTCAGTGACGGTGTAGCTCACTCCGGCCCCGTCTAGTCCAGAAGAAACGATCTAAAGTGGGCCACCTTGCGCAATAAATTTTGTAAGCTATATACACTATATGCAATATATATCAGCTATATCCACTCTAGGAACACCGACCTATTTACCAGAAAGAATCCAAAACAGTGAAGAACTGACTGAGAAGAAGTGATTTTTGTTGAACTGCTCATTAAGGCTTAATTAGTCCCTAACTTCATGAATAATTGCAATGAAGTAAATCTGGGTAGAAGTTCTATGCACCCTAGGTACCCCTACCTTCATGCCAGAAAGAATCAACATCGGTGAAGAACTGAGGGAGAAGAAGCGATTTGTGTGGAAACTGCTTGTTAGGGCTTAATATCTCCATATCTTCGTTATTAATTAACTGCAATTATGCAAATTTGTGTAGAAGCTATATACACCCCCAGGCAGACCTACCTTCCTGCCAAAAAGAATAAAAATCGGTGAAGAACTGAGGGAGAAGAAGTGATTTTCGTGAAATGTGGATGATGACAGATGGACAACACATGATGGAATAAACTCATCACCTGTCGGCCGGATGAGATAATAATGGGGAAAACATACAGTACATTAATTCAATTTCCAATCAAACAGCCATGCAGTGCTTATTTACGTGGGTCAGTTTTAAGGATCACAATTACAAGCTAAATATTTACAGATTTCAACACAGAACTGTTTGTACTGTTTTTGCCGTTTGTCTGATTTTCTGTTAAACATTTTCCCATCATCATTATTGCTCTTTCTTGTTATTATCCATAAATATCTATTAGTGATTCAGATTAGTAGCAGCTTGATCACATTTTCAGTTTGATGCTCCCACATCTCACTTCCTGTTTATTCATCCTCCTGCTCACTTTCGTCCAAAAGCATCACAGCAACTATCTGTTTGTAAAAGAAGTGTGTATTCACACACAGGAAGGTGCTGCAGCTACTCCATTTTCCTCGTATCACCTTGAGTACTGGCTCTTTTAGATGGACCTCCGTGTGTGTGGATCAGCCCGTATTACATCTCACGGCCGATGTCCAGGAAGTCCAGCATGCCTCGTTTATCTTTCCTGTTTTTTAAAACTCTGGCAGGAGGACAGGTTTGGAACACTGCAAACCTTCATTCCTGTCCCAGTCCTGCTTTATTGTCAGAGTGCATCCTCAGGATGCTGGAATTATTTACACACCTAATGACTAAGTCCCTGTTATGTTTTGTTTTTTTCCTACAGGAGCCTGAGTCAGGTCGGAAATGTGTACAGTCTTTGATGATGGTACACATAGTTTTGGGGCTGATGTGGAAGATGTGTTTGAATTTTTTCCACAGTTCAGCTTGTTCTCACAGCCGAGCTTCCTCACGGAACCTCACACTCTTACTGTCCTCCGTCTCACGTGCAGACGTCATGTCCTCTTTCACATTCCTGCTTTTGTCCCACTGAGATCCTGTTGCCTTTCAAACAGCCTCTTTTTACCCTATTGACAAACAAACAAACAAACAAACACTGCACATGAGTCTCCGTTTCAGCAAATGTTTCACATTCCAGGTTGAAGCACAGCATTTCCTCTCCTTTATGATGTTACTTTTCTGTACGTTTCCTCCTGACAATCCTGACACCTACCCCTCAGACTTCCTCTTTCCTTCATTCATTCTTTTTTTGGCTACATCCTCTCCTGTGAAAGAGCACGAGAGCTCCTATAATTATCCCTTTATTCACAGGAACATCTAAATAGGTCACTCTTTTTTGTTGTTGTTGTTGTTGAAGAAGTGACCCATTGTCTCAGGAAGGGGGTGGAGAGGGACTCGGCTTACTCAGTCTCCCACAGAGAGTCCTGAAAACTGACCGTTTCCAATAAGTCCATTTCTCCCAGTCTCACTTTAACTCACAGAGAGCTAAAGTTTCTGATGATTGAAGGCCTCATTTCAGAGTTTGGGCCACAGAGACCTCAGGCAACAGCGAGCAATTCCCTGAATATAAGACACGGCCAGAACAATATCAGAATTAGTCAGCAGGTCTACTTTATTTGCCAAAAAAGGAAAGAAATCAGAGCAAAATAAAGTCAGCGCTGTTTTAGACCTTTACAATGATGCTATTACCATCCAGGACCTCATCCAAGGCATTTGCTCGGGGTAATAACAGAAACGTTTTCTTGTCTTGTCTTGTATTGTATTTATACATTAAATACAACAGATGCTGTTAATCTTGATTACAATATCTGTCACGGTAAAATTGTACAACTCCAATTCAAAAAAAAAGTTGGGACGCTGTGTAAAACATCAATAAAAACAGAAAGTGAAGATTTGCAAATCATGGAAACTCTATATTTCATTGAAAATAGTCCAAAGACAACATATCAAATGTTGAAACTGAGAAATTTTATTGTTTTTTGAAAAATGTTTGCTCATTTTGAATCTGATGTCAGCAATATGTTTCAGAAAAGTTGGGACAGGGACAACAAAAAACTGAAAAAGTTGTGTAATGCTAAAAAAACTAATTAGGTTAATTGGAAACAGGTCAGTAAGATGATTGAGTATAAAAAGAGCATCCCAGAGAGGCGGAGTCTCTCAGAAGTAAAGATGGCGAGGGGTTCACCGCTCTGTGAAAGACTGCGTGGGCAAACAGTGCAACAATTTAAGAATAACGTTCCTCAATGTAAAACTGCAAAGAAT
>JANZLB010000019.1:38311197-38321599 GCA_026167865.1 Notarius quadriscutis
TTAAGGGATATACACAGGGGCGTCATATGTCATCATTAAGGGATATACACAGGGGCGTCATATGTCGTCATTAAGGGGTAAAGAGTTAAAACTGTGAGAAATCATTGCAGTTGTTGCTTATGATATTAAGATGAACTTGTTTTTGTCTTAAATTAAGCATAGTAATTCATCTAAATTTAGCCTTCTGTGTGTGTGTACCTGGCAATGCTCCACTCCGGTTCTACGCTCTGTACTGTTGGATCCTCGATGTACTCGAAGCTCAGTTTGGTATTGAGCTCGGCCTGATCCACTCTGACCCGAACTGGGAATGAATCCTCGCCGGAAAGAGAGGGCGCTGAGACACACACGATCTCTGTGGCACTCCGACTGCACACACACACACACACACACACACACGTAAGCACGCTATATTTCCATTTCAGCTCAACAAAATGTTCTGTCTCGTTTCATGACAAAATGAAAGCACAGAATAATAGCACGTGTTTTTGGCCTCTTTAAACACTGAGCACTTTCAAAGGTTTGAATGTGAGCAGAAATTTTAAGAAGTTTTAAGACTGCATTTTTTAAGTCATATTTTCATTCAAGAATGATCAAACATTACAGAACCATTCACTCAAGATATATTGTTTTATTTTTAAACTCACCCCACCCCACTGCCAAAACAGAGACGGGGGCTGATGATGATCTCAACTGTCAGGGCCTTGTTTCATCAACCCTCTTTACTCTGAGGGGAACGTTTAACACCTTTCAAAGTACAATATCAGTACAATTTCAGGAACAGCATCAGATCATTAAGCCAGACTGATATTTTTGTGGTTTTGGAGATTTCCGTTCTCACCCTATTCTTCTCCAAGCCAAAAGGGAGGCAAAGGCAAATGCATTTTTCTTGTTATTTGTCATTAAGACCTTGTTTATTAATATTCCAAACTAAAAATTCTGGTCATTTATGCAGTGGAGTTTACACACCAGTTTAAATGCTTCATGCAGGATTTTTACACACAGGTGATCAAAATCCTTTTCGAATAAGTCCAGAACATCTGTACCATGTCCGCTTTGGCAGAGTGACAACAGTCACACATTCCCTCAAAATCGGGAGATATTTTGAAGATTATAGTTTCAGTGTGATTGATTTGATGAAAGACTTTAAACTGTATCAGGTTGAGACAGACACAGGAGGTTGTTCCATGAAGTTGATTCGGAGCTCAGTCGCAGGTTTCATCACATGTTTCTACCCCAAGTTCTTCAGACCATTCAGTCCTTATTTTATCAAATGACACCTTTTGGAGAGAAATGGTTGTATTTGTTATATTTGAAATCAGGCCTTTAAGTTGCACAGGAGTTTGAAGAGATTGTCCAAACCTGAAATTGCTATTAAATGCAGGAAAGGTTGAACTCAAAGTCTGAATAAAGTGAAAGAAATGAAATAGATCTGATCATTGTGAATGCTTTTTTTTTCCAGAGTATTGAAACTAGCAAAAAGACCAACTGTGTAAAAGTCATAACATCTCACAAGGCCAACTCTGTGCCACTGTGTCAAGGTATGATCCAATTTTTGTCTGAACTGTGAATATATTTTGAGAGTAGAAATTGCTACAGCATCTGAGGTATGCTGTGATGGTGGAAAAGGCAATTTTGACGTTAACGTACAGGAGTTTGCCTCAAATTTGTACCGAGACCAAAAGCAGTATCTAATTTTTTGTAGATTTGCAGCCCAACAATAATAATTCCAAAGATTAGGGAGCACCAGCCAGCTCAAGGAATCCCAGGAATTTTCACATCCTATAGAAATGTAAGAATCACCTTCTCTAATGACCGAGAAAAGGATTTGGACAGAAAAACTAAAAGCCACTGAAACAAGTACAAGAATCTGGGTAGTACATTCATCTTTATACAATGAACTCAATTAAGAGATACAATCCAAGTAAGAGATCGGTGCAGTGCCGACCGTCTCTGGAGGTCTGATTCTACTCCACCGATGAGGCGTTTGAAATTCTTTCCATAAAAGTCAGAGAAGGCACGAATGAGATGTATTCCTGAGTATTTAAAGCCAGATGTGAACACACAGAAGGTACCTCAGTGGCTGAAAGCTGAAGAGCAAGACTGCATTTTTGAGTGGTTTTGTAAGATTAGTTTCTTTAGTCACTTCTTTCAAGGCCACTTTCACACTTTTTTTTTTTTCCTCGTCCACCAGCACACGGTTAACATTTACATTTTATTTCCCTTTGGTGACAGCGGAGTTTCCGGAATTGAAATTCAACTTATCAGAAAAGCACAGAGAGCTCTCAGAGAGAGGAGGAACGAAAAAGCACTTGCTCTATCGTCCGGAGATGAATGAGAGGCAGGGCTGATGGGAGAGCTGGCTGGGGGGTGGGGCTGGGAAGAAAATGGGGTGAAGAAGAAGAAAGAAAAGCATGACATCAGTTATTTTTTACCTGACATGGAGGGCAGAGTTCTAATGCAGAAAAAAATGACTCGTTAGTGAACAATGTAACTAAAAAAGTGACGAGTTTCCCAAAAGCATCGCAAAGTTAAAATCATCTTAACTGGGCGGGGGGGGGCGGGGTGTTTCAGCGTCACGGACGCTCCAACATTGAACGATGATCGTGATCTCACTGACGCTTTTGTGAAACATGAACCTTTTAGCTCCATTGCTCACTTCCAAGACAAGTTAATTAAGCGATACTAGATAGAACTGGTAAGAGTGTTGTCATGGTTACAGTGTGTGTGTCATCTGTGCAGTTTTTATTATCGCATCAGTCTAAAAGTCGCTCTGATCAGCACTCTGTCTGTAAAAAAAACAAACAGCAGTTTGTTCTTTACATGTTTAATTTTCTTTAAAGAAGTGACACATTTTTCAGTCATCTTAAGATGTCTCTCTCTCTCTCTCTCTCTCTCTCTCTAATACACTCTTTTCTTCCTCTCTTTACGATCTCAGACACCGGTGATATCTCTGGCCCATCACACAAACACCGCAAGGAGGTCACGGAGTTTATTTCAGGAACATGGTGATGACGATGAAGTGAATCCTCCCACACTCAGGTATTCACTGCACCACACCTGTTCACACTCACCTGTAAAACTCACAAGTGTTGTTTCCGAAGCAAACATTCACACTGCTGCCTGCATTCAAGTCCTGACCCAGTACGGTCACCTTGGTTCCTCCAGAAACGGGCCCTCGGGTCGGCGTCAGTGCTGACACACCTGGGTTCTGTGTCACAAAATATCACACACAGAGTGTGTAAACATCACCATACACCGCTGTGTAAGTATAAACATCTTGTACACTGTGTGTAAGGAGCCAGTTTATATATATATATAAAAAGAGAAAGAGAGAGTCATGTACCACAAATGTGTAGAGCTGAGAGGAGTGTGTGCTTAGTTCTGGCCTGCATTCTGCCACACACAGCTGCACCGGACCGGGAGAAATGCCCAGCGGTGCCGAATCCATCTCACACACCAGTCTGCAAAACACACACACTATTATGAACACACACACCATCCAGCGTGTGCACTCTTCCATGCTCATAAACGCAGCCATTTCTCTCAACTTCCCCATGGCTTTTCTCTTATTACCTCCATTACTCACACACACACACACACACACGCACAAAGAAACTACCCCCCTTACACACCATCTCAATCTCCATGGCAACAGCGAGGAAGATCTCAGTGATCAGGATACTCGTGGATCAATAACAGGGAATGAGGGACACACACACACACACACACACACTGATCAACTGCATTAGAGTGCATTACATTCTCACTGATTACACTATTGATTGGGAAATTATCATGGCTCAAAGCAATTGAAACACACACACACACACACAGAATCTACATGAACAGCATTTCCACTTTGCATCAACTGTGTGATATGGCGACAATAAATAATCAGCTGCAAGTTAAAGTTAAACTTTACAAAAAGTTTTATTTGTTTCTTCTCGAACCAGGACTTCTGACACTAACGTTAAAACTGTTGTTTGGTGCAGCTGGTTCAGTGTTCAGTATTTTGTACATTGAAATGAACTGGCTTAAATTTACACATCTGAAGGCGACCCGCTGCTCGGAGCTAACTTTAACTCATGTCAGTACGATTCTGTGGGGTGTAACGCTTCTCATTTACACTGTCAGTCATCACTGTTCCTTATGATTTAATTATTTCACACTGCACTGTTTTAATCTTGTGTTGATGGAACAAATGAAAGAATCAGGAAAACTTGGAATTCAGCTCACGTTTCTGGAAATGAACAGTTCATACAGCAGGTTTGTGTGATGGAGAAAAGTCCCACCCACAGGATATACAGTACCAGTCAAAAGTTTGTACACCCCTACTCTAGTCATTCAGAGGATTTTCTGTATTGTAACTATTTTATATATTGTACTGTAGAACAAAACTGAAGACATCAAAACTATGAAATAACATCTGTGGAATTATGTGGGAAACAAAAAAGTGTTTAAAAAAACCCAGAATATCTTTGATATTTTAGATTCTTCAGCGTATCCAGCGTTTCCCTTGATGACACTTTGTACACTATTGTCATTCTCTTAACCAGTTTCATGAGGGGGTCACCTGAACGCTTTTCAATTAGCAGGTGCCTCGTCAAAAGTTAATTAGTGGACGAGTTTCTCACCTTCTTAATGCGTTTGAGATCCAACAGCAAATAATAAAAATACTCTTTTAAAACTCACCCTATTCCACACCTGTAGTAATCCATACATGTCAAGAACCGAACAACTAAGTCAAGAGAAACGACATCCATCATTACTTTAAGACATTAAGTGACTTTTAATTCATAAAAATAAACACACTGTAGTATTTACAGCTTCATAAACACTGCAAAGACAACTTCATAATGATTAATACACCTCCTCACAGACAGAGAGGAGGAGGAGGAAGGAGGACAGGCTGTGAAACCACTTCGGGCTGAATTCCCTCACGCTGCACTGGACAAAAATAAACCACACAGTTCCCTGATGTACAACCGGAACCTTAAAGGGACAACACTTTGGTCAGTTAAAGGTTATAAAGGTACAACACTGATCTGATGTTCCCATGTAGCTCAGGGTAGCATTGAGAGTCGTACTCGACTGACACTGAGGTGCTTTCCCCCCACAGACGGTGTACTTTGTTAATGAGCTAATTAGCATATCGCGCAGGAAAAACAAGATCAAACCGTGACGCGGAACGCAGATGAACACCAGATCAGTCGTTACCCAGATATTTACATCCAAATATGTGTTAATGGAAAGTGTAAATGAGGCCTTAATGAGCACCAAATTAAAGATGTTTTTAAAAACACACATCACTAATCAGAATAATATTCATCTTTGTCTTCATATTCATACCGCGTCTTTCTTTCCATGAAAATCTCAGGCTGCTTTTCAAAAAAGAACAAATTACAGCCAGCTCTGAGAAAAACAATGAGATATGGACTTTCACATGAGTGATGGAGGCATGAAAGAAAGATTCCAGTTTGTGTAAAATTAATAATGTTTTTACAGAAAGAGGAACGAGGCGTCTCTCCACTTCCACAGAGTGTGACTGAAAGCGGAGCTGCTGAGTGTAACACCCATTAGGACATCGTCAGCTCTGAGTGTAAATTTAAACTCTCCGATGTTCTGTTTAAATCCGGGATGTTAAACTCACACTCTACCCAGGTCACGTCAGCATGTGCGTGAGTCCTTCAAGGGACGTGATCTCAACTTATTTATTTTCCTTAACACATTATCAACACGTTATCATTCTTCAAGAAAGAGATCTAACAAGAACTCATACAGGATTCTCGCCGCAATCCATGGGACTCGGAAACGTCCGAGTTGAGTTCTGATCGAAACATGGATGCCCAAAGAAAGGTCATATTTGTGTGGCTCGTCTCTGAAATTGCTAAACATAAAAAGAAGAATTACATTAATTATTTCTGTGTGATGACTGATTAGAAATGACATGAGGTCGGTCAACTATTTTTGTTCAACTTTGTTGAAAAAAAAAAAGCTATCCATCAATAAAATCAGCAGAATTATGTTATGAATCTAAATGTATAAAGCTGTTAAAACACAAAAGCTATATATGTGAAGTAAAATCAAGTTTCTGACAAAGAGAGTTCTGTTTACAGTGACTGCACCGCTGCCATCTTGTTTTGGTCTGGGGGTGGGGGGGTGTAATATCAGAGAACTGGGGCGAGGTGGATGTTGTCTGAGTTTCTGACTCGGAATTCTGAATCGAATGACCGTTGCATTGAACTTTTCTGTGTCGGAGTTCAGGTTTTTCTGAGGTCCGAGTACAGTGGATTGAAATGCGAAGACATGCATGTTCTCAACAAAGATATGCTGCAATCCAATGAACTCTTAACTCAGACCAATCAGACCAGTGCAACAGATCATTCTGTAAAAAGATGAACTTGCATTCTACATCAATTCTCTTCGGATTAATTTCTCTACATGATAATAAAGTCTAAAAGGAGAAACACTTCAGACTGAGAAGAGGGGAGGAAAGTACACAAGGGTGTGTGTGTGTGTGTAATCAGTGAATCAGGACTTGAGGCTGTCACTCAGTGTGTGTGTATAAATAAGCGAATGTGAATTGGTTTGATTGAGCTGTCAAGCTGCATGTGTTTCTCTCCACACACTGATTACACACTTCTGTGTTGAACACTGTGAGTGTGTTACATTCACTACTGTGTGTGTGTGTGTGTGTGTGCATGCGCATGTGCTTGTTACATCTTCCCCTTCACTCATTCCAACACTGACACACCCTAACACACCACAGAAAAACGCCCAATTTCCTGCTAATATTATAAATTAGTCCTGCTGGGGCTCAATCAAATTACAGCACACACACAAAATAACAAAAACACACACACATTTTGACACACAGAGGTAACAAATGACTCCCATGTTGGTCACAGCAGCATGCAGAGAATTCCAATTACAGAGATTTCACAGCCCCGAGCCATCTGTCTCACTCTCTGTCTCATTCTCTGTCTCCTCCTGTGCTGGGAGAGAACCTACCCTGAAGTAGGAGCTCAAAAAAAGTCCCTCAAAGTGGTGAACTACAATCGTTCTCAGTTCCTGCAGTGTGGACACACAAAAAAGGGGAACTTCCTCCAACAGTTCTAAGAACTATGAAAATGTTCCTCTGGTTCAAAAGCACCGTAAGAAAATATTCAGTCTCTCTCTCTCTCTCTCTAACCCTTTTTATCTTTAAAATCTCCATTTCGATCTTCCTTCATCACACCAGCTTTTACATCTCAGACAGGAGGCCTTTCTCTGAGACATTTGGAAATACTTTCAAAGATTTTTTTTCTCATGTGCCTATTCAACATGCACATAAAACATGGTGTGTGTGTGTGTGTGTGTGAGAGATTCTCTCACTGTTCTGCAGTGATGTAACCATCAGGTCGGGCGTGACACGGGACCCCGGCCACCTCCACGCGCCCCTGCAGCTCCGACAGAGACATGCCCAGGTTCACACCCCGGATCGTCACCATGGTCCCGCCCTGTGGAGGGCCGGACAGAGGAGACACCTACAGAGAGACAGAGAGATTAGAATCTTCATGAAAAGTAGGAAAATTATCCCGAAGTGTGTTGTCAGAAAAATAAGTTCTTTGTGGGTTCTTTGGAGAGTAAAGGGTTCCAATGTGAACCGTCTTTGAAAGAGAAACACTCTGTAAGGAATAAACCACTCAATCAATCAATCAATCAATCAATCAATCAATCACACAGCAGTTTGAATGTTTTAATAAATCTGTTGTGATGCTTTGCTGGGACTGGAACAGAGCAGTTTAACTGTGGAAGAAGTTGTTGGTTTGATGCTGTTTGTTTGTGCACAGAAATGCACAAGTTCACTTCAAAAGACTCACACTGCTTAAACATGCATCAAACCAAATTCAGAACACGGCCCAAACAAACACAAACTCATCTCAGCACACACTTTTCATCATTTACTGTTTCTTTTAATCTTTATTACTTTCTCTTGCTGCACCAATCATTTTTCATCCTCATTACAAACTTAAACTCGGCTTAAACTAAAACTGATCCTCAACTCAAATTTATCCAATACTTAAACCCCAAACTCAATCTGATCCCAGACTCAGTCCAATCCAGATAAAACCCACATGCAGTCTAAACACACCTCAAACCCAAAAATGACCCAAAATATAAATACATTAAAACTGAACTTGAACACACTTAAACTTGCGTGCTCGAGATACAGAATGCAGTGATCTGCTTCCCCTCTCTTTCTCTCGACTCTGACACACAACTAGCATGAGCACTCACACATGTTCACACCTCCACATCCCATATGGCTCTCTCTAACTGTCACTCTTTATGATGAGCACTCGCTCGAATTTGCGCTCAATTTAATTACAGCACAGGTGCAGAGGAAAAGAGGCTTATGGGAAACAATTAAAGGGATGTGGTAGGGAAGGGAGCACACACACACACACACACACACACACACATACATGCAGGGCCTTAAACAGATTTCTGGTGAAGAATGCTGGTTATGTAAAGGCATTTAGCAGGAAGTGGAGACTTGCTGTAAAAATAGGACTGTATGAGAGACTGTAATGGGGGAAAAATAGAAAAATGTTTTCTGGGAACAGAAGTAATTAAAATATAATAAACCAACAAACCTGCAAACTGTAATCTCACTGTGGATTGGAATTGCTATCGTTTGTCATCGTGACAATGTCTGTGGTCAGCATTTTTTGTCTCTCATAACCGAATGACATCCTAATTTGCATAAACGGTGCAACTCACATCACTGCAGGCTAGAGTGTGTATTGGTGTAACATTTATCAATAATGTGAACGATGTTTTACACACTGCTGTACAGACTTAAATTACTGTGTGAATTTCCTGTGGAAAGCTACCATATGTAAATGCAACAATGAGCTCATCATTGTTCTGAATACGTGACGTGAACCAACTGCATCTTTACGAACTGCTGAGTTACTCGGAAAAAAGTGCTCTCAGCCCTCTTCCACATACATGAGCTCACGTCACTGTGAGTGACAGAGGAGAGAGAATATGCCCCTCCCATACAGAACGCCATGGATAGCTGGAACAGTGTTGGGGTTCGAACTCATGAATCTTGGACACTTTCCTTTTGTGCCACTCAGGAGCCTAACATCATCCTTACGTATGTATCTGTTTAATGCAGCATTTTAAACACCCGATTTACACACTCGCAACTTCCAGACTACATTTATGAATCATTTATGTCACTCTGACAAAGTGAACAATCATAGCTCGAGCTGTTTTAACAGAAGCATCTCAGTAGTGAAATATTTTAAGAGGCGGAGCTAAATGGGCGGTGCCGAAAGGCAGGGCTTATGAAAAACATCCTAAACTATCAATAACTATTGTGAGATATAGATTTACAAAATCACTTTGTGAGTTATAAAATGATAATTTTGGCATTTCATTACATTAGATGAACACAAATAATACCAAATAAAATAATGCACAATGTTAAGTTTATCAACAAGATTATAAGAAGACATTTGACATCCACCTGATTTAGTTTTGCTTATTAAGAAAATTGAACTGAGTTTACTTTATTTTGACACTAATGACTCCCACTGCTGTGCTGCTACGAATTTGTTTTATCGGCTCATTAGCTAATGATCAAACCCCTCATGAGCTGAGTCTGTGTTTGAGACACAAAACCTCAGGAGAACGAAAGTTAACTGGCTGTTAAACTCTGATGGCGTAGCTGAAGCTTGGTGAGTTTGCAGGTTACTGCACTTACTTTTCATCCCTGGTTCAGAAATTTAATTTGAATTGTGTTAATTGTGAATAACTCCGGTAAAGTTAAACTGTTTGATTGGCTGTAAATTTCATGAAAATTGGACAAAATTTGCAACCTGTGAAAACTTTTAACAGTTTTTGGTAAAATCCAAGAGAGTGGAAAATCCAAGATGGTACAAACTGATGTCATGGGGGGTGTTGAACTTCGCTTGAGCCAAAGAATCCAAAGGTATCTCATTGAAAACTGGAAATATGGTTCGAAAGTCACAGACAGAAACACAACTCCAAATGTGACCTGTTGGTGGCACTAGAGCACTCGAGGTGCAAACATGAAACTTGGTGAAAATAATCAGGGGAAGAAGAACAAGAAGATGAAGAATCAGAAAAGGGAAAAACACGATACAGCTTCACTGCTTGGGCCCCCAGTCCATTCCACTGATTTTACCATCATTATGTAAAATGTTTTTTCGTTCCTGCTTTCTATATTTTTGCATTTTGCTGATTTATTTCTGTTACTTTTTTTAAAGGCCAATTTTGGTATTATTAAGGAGCAACATGAAGAAATGCGGGCGGCATGGTGGTGTAGTGGTTAGCGCTGTCGCCTCACAGCAAGAAGGTCCGGGTTCGAGCCCCGTGGCCGGCG
>JANZLB010000019.1:38321699-38337371 GCA_026167865.1 Notarius quadriscutis
GATGACCTGGCGACTTGTCCAGGGTGTACCCCGCCTTTCGCCCGTAGTCAGCTGGGATAGGCTCCAGCTCGCCTGTGGAACAGGATAAAGTGGCTACAGATGATGAGATTACTTTTTCATCTGCTTTATTCTTAATGTCAGGTATCACTCACAAAATCTAACTGAAGACTGTTAAAATGATGTCACATGAGGGCCGCCCATAATCACCTGACTCCCCTGATGAAAAACATGAGTTCTGTCCGCTGCTTTACAGCAGTTTTACAGCACGATAACTCACGATTACTGCTGTTATAAAGGTGTTCACTCAGGGCACTGACCTCAGTGATGCGGGGGTGTGTACACTTGTGGTGTTGGTTCGGTCCGAGCCAGTGTGTGCCATGTGATGCTCCAGGTGAAGTGCAGTGTTTACGCAGTGTACAGCGACTCTCACTCACACACCAACCACAAGAGAACCTCCGCTCGGCCTTCAGACACACGCCACAGCTCTCCCTCTGAGCACCGCACTTATACAGGTACACTGTGGGACACACACACACACACACAGGGTCATTTAACTGCCACATTAAAGTGTTTGGGAAACTGTATGTCTGTTTATATATTTTCCCTGTGTGTGTGTTTCATTACCTTTAATTCTCTCAGGGTTGTCGATGATGAAGTTGTTGTTCCACACGATGGACAGATCGACTACCAGCTCACTGACCTTCATCCCTTCATACACATACTGCAGAGAGAGAGAGAGAATAAATTGTCGTTTTTATCTTTAGGTGAATGTCAGACAATGAATCCAGCTCTCATCAGGCTGATTTCTACTTCTGTGTCGAATCTCGGCTCTAGGTACGACATCGACGCTCACACAGGGTGAAGTTACACTTGCACGAGAGGTGAGTGTCCTCTGCACATCAAAGAAGAAAAAAACAATACGAGTTCCGTATTTCACTGTTGGAATAATAAACAGAAAATAACATGGATCAGATTTACTTGGGGAAAAGAAACCTCACGTGATTAATTATAAACCCAGCGAATTCTCATTGAAGTGTTTGAACTCGTCTGTATTCTGAAGGACGAGCGGCTCGAAGCACTTCGGTGTGACTCGAGTTTAAATCCACAGTTCTCTCAGTCACTGACTGACAGATGATTGATTACTTTGATTGAGTTGTTCTGGTTTACACCACCAACACTGTGTTTATTGGGAGTCTGTTAGAAGAAAAGTGTGAGATCCTGCAGGATTAAACTGGTGTTATAACGAACTACAGCCGCTGTAGAGCCTCACACTCTCACACTTTATATCCTTTATATTAACACAATATCATCATCGTAGATTTCCGATTTTTGTGGCAAAGAAAGAGCAGCTGGAAATGTGATGCTCCCAAACAGACTAATCACAGTTGTTGTATCGCTGCGACATGTTGTTACATTGCTGAGGAGGTGTGTGTCAGGCTACAGCACAGGTTCGACACAGAAACATAAACCTGCCTTTACCGTGCGTGTGTGTGTTCTCTGACCGAGCGGTTCTGACACTGTACACTGGTGCTGTTGAAACGCAGCGCCGTCACTCTGTGTGTCACTCCCTGGATGTTGAATACACACTCGTAGCCTCTCTGACCCGACTGAGGCTGTGGAAGATTCCAGGCCTTCAGCGTGATCGGCTTCACGTCTCCCGCCGCGATCACCATGTCCCCTGAGTGCACCAGCTGAGGACACAACTTCAGCACAGAGGTCAAAGGTCAGAGTTCAGCCACATCAGGCCCAGTTATCTCCTTTAGAAATCCGCAAGAAATTTTCTGACAAGCACTGTACAGTCTCCATTAATAAGAGTTCTGATAATGTTTCTGTGTGTGTGTGTGTGTGTGTGTGTGTGTGTGTGTGTGTGTACCTCTGATGCATTGACGTGTCCCTCGAGGAAAGAGCAGCTGTTTGGGTCGTGTGTGCAGGTGTTTCTGTATTTACACCAGTGACACTGGAATGCACTGCTCACACATGACAAACACCTACACACACATACACACACATTCATCACTGTGTCCCAGGTAACATGCATAAGGAGCATAAAGAGAAGAGAAGAATGATGACGTCGGCACAGAAACACTCACATGGTGTGTGTGCTGCAGTTATAGAATTTCACCTCTGTGCTCACCACCATGTGACCCGTCTCCTTGGAAACAACCTTTAACTCCACACCTGACCAGTCTGAGAAAGAAAGAGACAGTGAGCGAGAGACATGTATTTGAAGCGCTCCATTTCTCTCGTCATCGTGTTGTCTTTCGTCTCTCACCTCGGTCAGTGGGGATCAGTGGGACGTCCCGGGCAGTCGGAGACAGACACATGATGCTGTTCCCACTGACATGACCCTCAACCTCCGCCAGACTCCCAAAGGAGCATGAGACTCCGGCAGAGAGGTCAGGAACATTACTGACCTCCAGCAGCAGCTAAAATAATAATAATAATTATTATTATTATTATTATATGAGGAATAAATGATGTCATATGAGGTCTCAGAAACATAAATAAAATTTTTTTTAAATTATTTTTGAATTTAACTGACTGACCGACAATTAATTGAGCTTTAATCAGGTTAAAGTGCGAGAGAATAGTAAACAGTGAGTGATGATGTCATGTTGTAATCACCGGGACGGCGTGCTCTGACATGGCAATGCTGTCCGGGTGGGCGGAGACTTTTACACACCGCCCAATCTCATCAGCGAATCGGAAAGGTTCATCTGAGCGCTCACACTGGTCCCGCCTCACACACCTGAGAGACAGAGGAGACATGACGTGTGTGTGTGTGTGTGTGTGTGTGTGAGAGCTCAGTGTCATTCTCACACTGGAGATCTCAAAGCTATCAAATTATAGTGTTGCTCGGTGAGTGGTTGCCATGGTTCCCACCTGTACAACCAGCCAGAGCTCTCTCTCTCTCTCTCTCTCTCTCTCACACACACACACACACACACACACACACACACACACACACAAAACTGAAGTGAAATTATTACATCATGTAAACAGAGACTCAGTAACCAGGAACTGAGCACTGCCTCATGAAAGAAAGACAAGAGAGAGATGGATAAAAATAAAAAAGAGACAGAAAGAATGGGAGATACAGAAAATTTAAATAGACAAAGGTGAGTGTAAAATAGAAAAGAATAAGAGGGTTTTTAATGATCCAGATACCAGTTAAAGACAAAAAAAGTGTAAGGAAGTGAGGCAGCTAAAAGACAAAATTAGAAATGAAATAGGAGGTGAGACAGAAAGTGAGACAGACAAAAAAAAGAGAGCTGAAGTGAAAGTGTGTGAGACAGAGGGCGAGAAACGTCCTCTACATCTCCTTGAAGTGAATCTGCATCACTGAGTCGAGTTCATGACTGAACGCTGGACAGTTTGGAGGTAAAATGGCCTCCGTGAGGTTGTGAGAGGGGGCAGGAAGTTAATGCTGCATCAGAGCTGAATAATCAGGCATGTCTTTTTTTTTTTACAGAGTTTATGATGAGGAAATGAACAATAAAACTGATTAGGAAGGAAATGACGGAGTCCAGAATTGAGCAGGTCATACTGCGTTGCGTCCATGTCAACATGGATGTGGATTTTTTTTTTTTTTAAATATAGCAGTGTGTGTTGCATGTGCTATGAATGTGCAAGGACTCGGCTTACCGCGGCTGCTGATCAGGTTGTTACTTTGTGCTTTTAATTTATTATTTGATATCGTATTTACAGTTTAATATCACTTTAATTGACATGTAACGATGCACCCAATTCATGATTCAATTTGATTCACAATCATTTTTGAAAAAAAATTAAATGAAGAAAATGTTAAAACCAAAAAATGCAACATTTATTTTCCTATTCTTTATCAATTTAAATATTACTTTTGTTCAATTAAAAAAACAACAACTACTGTTTCATTTTCTTAAAAACCAACAATAATTATTTCTCCACATTTGTAAAATTTGGTGGAAAATATAATTGCCTTAATTATTCCTAATTAACTAAAGTATTCCTTGTATTAAAAATAAAAAAATTAATAACAAATATTACTTTTCTTAATAAACCTTTATGAACATTTGTTCTGCTTCCATTTGCTTCTTTTTTCTTTATCTTTCAGCAGTTTGTAAAAAGAGAGAGAGAGCTCTGATTTTTTGTGAAATCTATTTGGACACAATCACACAACAGCTCTTTCACATTTTACATCTGTTTTTGCAGCATTAGAGCTGTGTTACTTCCGCCTACAGTGAAGTCCTGCGTAGTCACGCTATTGTACATACAAAACAATTACAGTGAGGAATAACAGAGAGTTTATGCAGCCTAATAATAAATGCAGTTCGTTTTTTATTCCACTGATTTGAACTGTAATAAATTTGTATCCCAGTTTATCATTGAACAGCATATCGTTACATGTCTACACCGTAATTTTTTTTTTTTTTTTTTTTGGGGGGGGGGGGGTTTAATGAAAACAACCAGACAGACTCTGATGGTCTCTGTACTGTTCATGAATCCACCGCTCCAGTGTTACAAACTGCACTGATAACACAGAGTCTGCATAAAATCTGAGAAAATCTCTGGATAAAATAAAACTGGACTTTTTTTTGAACACTTTGTTTTCATGCAGAAACTTAAGCAACAGTTTCATCATCAGAACACAGGTAAATTCTCATGTTTGTTATTTTTTCATTATTTTTTATTGTTCCTCCTTCTCTAATGCTCAGTAAGCAGCTCTTAATAATATTCTTGAGGCGTCTGATGCAGCACTTTATGGCGTAATAATCTCACTGCGCTTTTTTAGGTCATTTCTGTGTTTAAACATAGATGGTCTTTTTTTCATTTTGAAAACCCTGTTCAGGTGAGTGGATTTTTTTAAGTAAAAATTAAGTTTTCAAAAATACGAAAATGAGAATTCCCTGCACTTCTAGTTTAGGATCCATAATCTAAAAGTGAAGATTGGACCAAAGCTATGTCCATTACCTACACACACACACACACACATTTCCTTGCAAGGTCTTTTATTGTATTTCTGATCCCAGTTGTGTTACTTTCAGTTCTGATCCTGGATGATGGGTTTGTGGTGTTGACCATCAGCTAATGTTCTCACT
Organism: Notarius quadriscutis; assembly: GCA_026167865.1. Classification (NCBI taxonomy): domain Eukaryota; kingdom Metazoa; phylum Chordata; class Actinopteri; order Siluriformes; family Ariidae; genus Notarius; species Notarius quadriscutis. Next base: position 38,326,781 of record JANZLB010000019.1, read on the forward strand.
CTGACACCAGTCTGATCCAGGAGCAGAGACGACGGAGGAATACAACTCCAAGGAAACGCCAGAGGAGCATTTGGGAAATGTTTGGAAAACAGAGGCGAACAGGTGAAGAATCACAATGACGCCATAAAAAAAACACAGAGCCATCAGCTGAGGACAGGACTGTGGAACACTGTGTGTGTGTGTGTGTGTGTGTGTGTTGTTTAATTAGTTTTCCTCTGCAGCTAACTGCTGGTGACATTCTGTCAGGAGTAAACGAGTTAGTCTGAGATGAGGGATGTCACAGATGCGTTTCTAAAAATTGTTTTCTCAAACACAGTCATGTTTATGAGGATTCTGTTTCTGTTGACTCGCTGCTCTCTGCCTTTCCCATTTTCCCCTTCGCTTTCCTGATATGGTCTGTGTTTCTTGTTCTGTTTCTTGGTTGTCATGGCAATTAATTAGTCACACCTATTCCTCATCACTGCCTGGATGTGCATATGTTCTATGCGTTACAGCTGTGGTACCAATTTGTGCAGGGGGTTGGCTTTTCCTGATTGTAGTCTGATCCTAATTCTGGGTCCTGACGTGGCTCCACCCTGTCCTGCCCTCACTCCTCCATGCCATGTCTCCCCCTGCTCCACTCACACTCCCCCTGCCCTGCCCTGCTCCCACCCTTATCTATCCTGACTCCACCTTATCTATCCTGACTCTGCCTTGCCCCGTTCTGACTCCATTTTCCTTTTTTCATTTGTTATTATAGATGACAATATCATGATCCTGTCTGGTCACCCAAATTTTACTAAAGAGACTTTTACTTGTTAAAACATCATACCGAAAAAATACAGAATAACTCAGACATTTGGAGTTACAGTGAGGTTTATGGTTTTAAAAGACACAGGCGCAAGTGTGTGTGTGTGTGTGTGTGTGGACAGACTCACTTGTTGTGGAGGACACACCAGCCGCAATGTGGATCTCCTGAGCTTAAACACTCCTCACACCGGCAATACTGCTCACAGTGTTCCACCGGTATCTGGACCACCTATACACACACAAACACACACACTCTAATGAAATCACTCCAATCACAGAACTCAGCCTTGTTTCTAATCTCGACACCAGTGGACGATGTCACGGCGGATCGATACACCCAATCGATGGCCCGAGGCGTGTTTTATCTGAGCGGACACTGACGACCGTAATCACAGTAACTGACCTCGACTCGAACGCAGAACACTTTAAACCTCATTACACAGAACAGAGTGTGTGCACACTAACACCACACAGGACATCTCTCTCTCTCTCTGTCAGTTAACCTTTTTACACAGATATTCTGTAATATTGGAGTCGTCTCATCTCAATATTCCGGTTTTAATGATTTACAGCAACCCCAATAAATCTGGCATGAAGCCGCTCCAGTGTGTTTTTACACTGCAAGCTGGTGTTCAGCAACCAGAAGTGTGACGTGTCACAACAGAGCGTCGGTGTCTTGTGTGATGTATCTAAGTTTTGGAAATCCAAACACGCCAATCATACCGGCGCTTCTTTAAACAGCACGGCGGTGAACTGAGTGTTGAGGTCCATCCACCCATTATCCATAACCACTTACCCCGTGCAGGGTCGCAGGCAAGCTGGAGCCTATCCCAGCTGACTATGGGCGAGAGGCGGGGTACACCCTGGACAAGTCGCCAGGTCATCGCAGGGCCCTGTCATGACCCTGAGTGTTGAGGTGATTTTGTTACCCGTCACATTTATACCCCTCTTCAAACACAAGCAGAGAAACTGAACATCATGTGATCACTTCTGTTAAATAATTTACCTTTAAAGGAAACAACAGCCTCAATATATATCACGATTGTCACAGAAAACTGTGCTCGCAAACGAGAGAGAAAGAGAGAATCAGCGTGAAAAATAATGAGGAGGAGAGGAGTGGATGGAGAGACTCGTGTAAGCAGCATGTTTGTGAATCAGAAATCTGTTGGAGGAGAAGGTGAAGAGAAACAGGAAGTGATGGAAGACAGAAAGGTGTGTGGATTTTAGATGCCGTAGATGGAGACGTTTGAATTTGTGCGGCTCTCAGAAAGAAGAATGTCAGTGTTAAAAGTGCCACACCCCTGTCCCGCTGTGCCGCCTGTCCCTTTTACACACACACACCGATTCCAGCTCTGTTACTACCAATCACTCAGCTCAGAGGAGGAACAACACACACACACACAAGGAGGAAGACTCCTGCCTTGAACAGGCTGCAGGGAAAGGGGCGTCTGTCTGTCTGTCTGTCTGTCTCTCTCTCTGATGTAATTTCCTGATGTAAGATATACTGAATGAAAAGCGGATTAAGGCCGATCAGTGAAAGTGAACCCCCTCCCCTCTCTGTCTCCCCTCATCCTCGCTTGCCCAGTGGATTATCCTCTGCTTTTCCCTAAATGGAATTCTATCTCCTTCCACTTTTTCATTGTTTACTTTATTTTCTCCTCCATTTTCTCTCTGCTGTGCTGCACTGCATTCCATTAAACAAACGCTTTTTCAAGGGGAGAAAAATCAAAATACAAATCAGATGCACTCCAGAGAAATAAACTGCAATTTAACTTATTTAACTCATCCGTACTCACAGGAGTGTGTGTGTGTGTGTGTTTTTTCTGTTACGATTTTCCATCAGAGGCCAGACAGTGAGAATATAAATGAGATGTTAATTCGAGCAGGTGCCATAAACACTCGAAGCACACAGACGGAGACAGTGATGTAAGTGAAAGTAAACACGAACGCCTCTTTATTCCTCCCTCTTTATCCCACATGAGGAGATTTTCTGAAACCAGAGGTGTGTTTATTATTTATAAGCAGTTATAGCTTCTGTATTCCATTATTCATAATAATTAATCACACATTAGACTGATGGAATGTATAAACAGAGCACATAGAGTGAGAGATAAAGAGTTAAACAGTTAAACACCAAACTAAACTGTTTCTGCCTTCCGGATTTTCTCTCACTGACAAAAAGTGACAATAAAAGGCTTGATACCAGAATCAGACAACATGATGGTTTTGTCTTTCACGATGGTCTCCATGTTAGATTTGACAATCAGAGTGCCATAAATGCTTACCGTGTCTCAGTTAAGAGACTGGCAACGCTACAAGTTTGACTCTGACCAATTAATGTCGTTCATGTTCCTGCATGTTGTCGGGGATGACATTATGGGCTGTCTGTCCTTCAAAGAGAACGTGAGGTAATGAATGTGTGATGTCAAGATCATAACATAAATGTGCTACCAGGTTCACTGTATAAACACAAGGTCTGATGGAGGGGGAAAAAACTGGGTTTTGGGAACTGTATACTCTGGTAAGTGACGCTACAAAGATCTGTTTTAATATCAGGTGCTTTCACAATCAGTATAACTGAAATATGAATATCTTTATTGTCATTGTACATGTACAACAAGATTCAGTGTGCAATCCCAAGCTACATGAAAGGGATTCAGGAAAAATGTAAAATACAGAAATATAAATTATACTGTTTAATGGAATTTGATTATTGGTTTAATATTAAAAATAAATACATCTGGGTGTGAAAAGGCTTCCAGCTTGTGTGATCCTGTCACTAAAATGAAGTAAGAAGGTAAAATCCCAGTTAGATCTTTAGAGTCATTCTGGGGAGCAACCTGAAATGGAAATGTGACGTTCTAGAGGTGACACGCTGCCCACCCTGCTCCGACGAGATGAGCATAAAGCACACTTTCCCACACACCTTCAGTACCTTAATCTGTAGCCACCTCACGCGCCATCCTACTCCACCTCCTTCATACACTATACACTTCTCCATTAAACATCTCGCAGCTTGTTCCTTGCAAAGACAAGGTCAGCGTTCAACAAGCAACCTCACAAAGACTTTGTCAGACTGCAAGAAAGATAAGTATTGATGAGAGGAAAGAGTCCCAGGTGAGATGCCAAAGCTCCATCATTTTTATTTTATGTTCTGGCTCGCACTGCGCAGTCGTTTGTAAGTTGAAACACTGAAGTCTGATGTGTAGCTACTTACCTGCTCTTTCTGTAATACAGTGATTAATGTCACAGCTTGTAATGTTGAATGCAAGTTCTAACCTGTGCTTTTGTGAGTTTTCAAATTAAAAAATAATCTAAAGAATTAGAGTTCAGAAGATGTTCAAAAAGCGGTGGGCTTTATGAGGTCCTGTGGCTTAATTTGAAGAGCTGAGACAAGAGGTGCTTCTGGTGCTTCTGAGATAAAAAATAAAATTTTTCTATCACACAACTCCAAGCAAACCCCTCAGTCAGAGCACCAGAGACTGGAACCAGAAACCTCATGTAGCTGAAGCAAATGTGACTCCACAAACCCACCAAACCTGTGCCTCAGAAGTTGAGTGGATTAACTGGATCAGCTCAGTTGGTTTGAGGCTGGAAATGAACTTTGTTCAAAGATAAACCTTGAGGAACTGGATTAGTGATATAGCTGTTTTATGAAATAAATGGACATCAAGAAATGCTTCTTGAAAGCATGCTGAGATAAGCAATGGAAGAGAACTATAGATGACGATATGCCAAGATGTAAAAAGATCACACAACTCAAATCAAGAGACTGACTCAATAAACCCATCAGTGACACAACGTTCCAAACAAGCATTGGGCTTTGGTGTTGGGCTTCTCTCACAGCTTCAGAGTGATGAAACTCACTCTGTGGGAGCTCCAAGAGAATTTGTGTTCAGGTTAGTCATTTGTGAGTCAAAAGTCCAAAAAGCAAGCACTTGTCCTTGGTGGTGTACTGGTTAGTGTCACAGTTTCTGGTACGGACAGTCATTGGTTTGAATGTGTGCTTTTGCTCATTTCTGTGCAATACTGCAAAAGACAAAAGTGAAAAGTTCTATAAGAAGACTGTAGGGTATGAGATTCTGTGGCTCAACTGGATGAGTGCCCCCTTGGGGATTAGAGGTTGCTGGTTCAAATACCAGCCAGCTCTTGAGGATGTAAGGGTTGTACCTTATGTGATGGCAGGGCTAGTGTGAAGGTAAAGCTTGAATTAATATAATAAGGGTGGAGCTGCTCTGTTGAGGTTTTTTCCTCTGGAATGAGGAGTGGTGCTTCGTTCAACTTAACCCAGAAATGGGAAGTCAGAACTATGTAATTTTCTTTCAAGTGACAAAATGGAAAAACCATAGATGCCTCCATGTTCATCTTTTGTGCTGAGTGAGGAATGTTTACCTCAGAACAGTGAAGTGTCGAGTCAGTGTTCGTGATAAACAAGCGAACGTGTCTGTGTGCTGATGGATCGAAACCTAATGCGTGTATATCTAGTATCTCTCATTTACAGGAAAGAAGTGCTGCTGTTTACTGTGATAAGCATACAGAAAGTCTACTACAGCATGCACACACACAGAGACAATAGTGAGTTCCAAAACCTTCTCCCATCACACTGCTCCAAACAAACCCCTAAGTCAGAGCACTGGAGTCTGGAGCCAGAAACCCCACATATATGAGGTCAATCGGAGACCACAAACCCACCAACTCCAGCACACCTGCTCCTCATCATAAGTTGATCAGATTAACTAAATCAGCTCAGTTGGTTTGAGGCTGGAAATGAACCTGGTTAGAAGAGAAACCTTAAGGAACTGGATTAGTGATGCCATAGCTGTTTTATGCAGTAAATGGACTTCAAGAAATGCTTCTTGAAAGCATGCTGGGAACAGTCATGGAAGAGAACTATCTGATGGGATATGACTCAGCGTGAACAGATTGGGCAACTCAAATAAAGCAACTGAATAAAGAAACTCATCAGTTACACAACGCTCCAAATAAGCATTGGGTTTTTTGCTTTGATGTTGGGCTTCTCTCACAGATTCAGCTTGGTGAGGAGTGATGAAACTCACCCTGTGGGAGCTCCAAGAGAATTTTTCAGCGTAGTCATTCGGAGTCAAAAATCCAATAAGCAACTCTCATTGCTCGTAGGTGGTGGTACAGTGGTTAGTGTGACAGCCTGTGATGTTCAAGGTTACAGGTTTGGTTCTGAGCATTTGCTCATTTTTGAGGAAAGCTTAAAAAAAAAAACACACACAAATGAAAAGTTCATAGTTAAAAGCTTTGTCCCTGGTAGTACATTGGTTAGTCTCAAGCTGCTGCTGTTGAAGGTTACAGGTTTGAATCTGGTAAATTTTTGCTCATTTCAGAGAGAAAATAAAAAAAAAACAAAAGTGAAAACTTTCATAAGAAGTCCTTTTGGTGTGAGATCCTGTGGCTCAACTGGTTGAGCATAACCTCTAGCTTCTGAGGTTGCTGGTTCAAATACTGGCCAGGGCTCTAGGATAGGGGTGGTACTATGTGTGAGTACAGGATGGGTGGGGTGGGGTGAGGTGAGGTGAGGTGAGGTGAGGGAGGAGAGAAGTGGGGTAACAAGGGGGCCGCTGGCCCCCTTGGAAGATAAAAAGGTTGAACCAGGCATTATGAAACCCTTTTGTGCCTTTAGTTTAAGGATAGAGTACCTCTCCCTGTTCCTTCTTCTCACCTATCCACCAATTCCCTGATCAACCCTACTTACTCCACCCACACTCTACTCCCAACAGCACACCAGAGTAGCCACAACCCAGACTTGAACCAGCAACCTCAGCCATGAGAGACAAGGATTTTTCCACAAAGCCACCAAGCCCTACACTCTCATAGCTCTTTTTTTGGGGGGGTTGTCTTTTAAAATCAACCACAACTGTTTAAAGGAAAAAAAATGCACCTGAGATCGCCCTTTTCCACCAACAGGGAACAGGTTCTGTTATGGTTCACGGACCAAATTTTGAACTGTTCAGAGCATTTTGACCAAAAATAAATTGGTTCAGAACCTGAAAAGCTGCTTCCTAGCTGGACCCAACAGATAACTTTTTTTTTTTCCATCCCAAAAGCAAGCATGGACTGACAAAAAAAATACATATATCTGCAATAATAGAACAAAAGCTCACAGGTCATCAATGTGATCCAACATCTTGCTGCAATAAACCCTTGACTTATGTTGTCCAATGCCCTCCACTGATGACATCTTTGATTACAATGGTTCTGCTCAAAACTGATGGGCTAGTTTACTCACTAGTACTAAGGTAATTCTGAACAAAACCAGTCCTAGAACCTGTTCCCTGTTGGTCACAAAGCAGCAAAAGAGACACCGGAAATCTAACAGCTAGAAAAATGCCCAAGAAAGGTGTTATTTCATTTAATGTATTGTTATTTCATGTAAAAAAAATTTCAGAAAAATGAAGCAAGGCAAGTTTAAATATTAAACGTTCCAGACACAGAGGAACCAACAACTCCCAGAATCGTAAGATACAGAAAACATTCTGCTATTCTGCAATTATCAGCAGAAACTTCACAGACAGGAACTCAAGACAGAGCTGGAGTCAAGACCACCGTTGTCAAGACCAGGACTCACTGTGATCGAGTCAAGAACAGATTGGTCCAGCTTGAGACTAAAATCTATCAAACCCTTTCCGAGGCCAAGCCTTTACTTCCACTCATTGGAAGAATTCACGTATTATACCAAATGATGAGGCTTTTTTAGGGAATTGTGCTGCGTTCAACTTAACCCAGAAGTGGGAAGTCAGAACGATGCAATTTGCGTTTGCGCTCCAAAAGGGAAAAATTATCGATGCCTACAGGTTCATCTTTTGTGCTGATTGAGGAATGTTCACCTCAGAACAGTGAAGTGTCAAGACAAGTTAGAGATGAATAAGTGAATGTGTCTGTGTGCTGATGGATCTAAACCTAATGCGTGTATATACAGTAACAGTAACACTCATTTACAGACAAGAAGTGCTGCTGGGTTTACGGTGATAAATACACACACACACTCAGGTCACATTATTCTGCACTGAAAGCCTTTGTAGTGTAAAGTTTTGTGTGTGTGTGTGTGTGTGTGTGTGTGTGTAGCAATGATGCAGCTGGATGAAAGCTGAAAGAGGTACACAAACTCAGGTGCGTGTGAGAGGAATCTCATTAGCATTACAAGGACAGACTGCAATATATTCACCACTAGAGCAGAGGACTGTCTGTGTGTGTGCGCGTGTGTACAACCTCTCTCTCTCTTTTCTCTCATCACCACTCCTCCCATTTCCTCTCCTCACACCTTTCTGTCTTTCTCTCTGTTTATCTCATTCTTTCTTCCTATTTTCTTTTCCCATCTTTTCTCTTTCTCCTTCACTTTTTGTTTTTCATTTCTCTCATCTCATCCCTTCATTCTTCTCTCCTATTTCTCCTCCTTCATCATCCCTTGCATTTTATTGTTTTTCTGCACCTTTCCCTCAAACGCTTTCCACTTATTCTTCTCTCTGCCTCCCTTTCTCTATCTCTCAATTGTTTGTTGAACAAACAAACACACACAGATAAGGAGACAGAGAGAACGACTGAAACACTGAGATGGAGAGAGAGAGATTATCAAGGCAGATAAATATCTGGCAGTGAGTGAAAAGTTTATCCTTCCATCTTTCTATCCCTCCATCCCACTGTTCTCCTTGAGGAGAAGATGAGCTGCTCTTCATCCATAAATCATGGACTCGTCTCCTTCACTCCATCACTCAGGGCTGGAGCTTCTGGATCGAACCAGAGCTGATGTGAGTGCAGGAGGAGAGGAGTATATGTCTGCTGTCAGCCCTGATCTCTGTTTGTTTGTTTTGTGTGTGTGTGTGTGTGTGTGTGTGTGTTCGTTCCCCTGCTGTGTGTTTTCTCCCCTGCATTAACTAATAAATAAATAAGTAGAAAAATATACATGAATAAAAGCAAATAAATCAAACAGACTGCAATAGACTGTCTGTCAGTCTGTCTCTGTCTCTTAGTCTTTCTCTCTCTTTCTCTCTCCAGTCATGTCCTAAATCAGAAGGACCGACCCTCGACTCTGCAGGCAGCTAATTAAGACAAAAATAAATAAATAATAAGTGAGTTTATCCACAGCACTGTTTCTTCACCATCATCAGCTCATTTCTCTCTCTCTCTCTCTCTCTCTCTCTGTTTCCTGTCTACGACACTCTTAACCTCTTATACAGTAAACCAGAGAGAGGATTAAAAGAGACAACCAAAACAATAACAGACCACAACCTCATGTCTCCTGCTGAGCGTTAAATGTCACTTTTGTCATACATTAAAACTGTAAATTGATTGTTTACATTTGTACTAACTAACACACACACACACACACACGCGCGCGCACCTGTGTGTGGCTCATGGTGTAGAGGTGGTGGTGATCTGGGGAAAAGGCCATGTCAGGAAGAACAGAACTTCCATCCATCATTACCTTCACCGACTCGTAGAGGAGCGCAGACACACCATCAACACGCACCTGAGGAGGAGAGAGGGGGGGTTGAAAAAGGCTGAAAGTGCAGTTCATTCTCAGCAATTGTACATAAAGCTTGATTACAGCACCATTTTCAAAAGACTCCAGGTCCTGTATGAATTTGTAAAACCAATAATCAGTTACAGTTCTAGATTTAATCAAAGCAGACAAAACAACTCACACATCATGACCAGGCTGATGGCCATGCCCCTGTGGATACTGAAGAAAGTGTACATCAAATCTTAAGACCTTCACCAACTTGGTGAGTTGTGTTGCTCCAATAAATTACTTATCAACCCAGATAAGACAAAATTCATGTTCTTTGGAGTTAAACAGATATTAAATACTGTTTCTAATGTTACTGGATCACGGCCTGGTTCCTGTCATGTCATGCGAGGACTTGAACGTCACCTTGGACCCTAGCCTGTCATTCAACGATCACAATGACTATTTGACATCATGACTACTGGCTGGATTATGCCAAATTAACAGAATTGGGCACTTATTCTCAGTGCTTAAATCAAGGTCAAGGGGTTTTGTTTATTTGTCATTTCAACCATACACAGTTGGTACAGTACACAGTTACAACGAAACAACGTTTCTCCAGGACCATGGTGTAACATTAAACATCACAGGACTACAATCTACAACACAACATAAAGTGCAGCGAGTGCAACACTGCAGACAATAAACGACACAAACAACATCAAGTGCAGAGTTGAGTGTGCATATTGAGGTAGTATATGAAAAGGGAATAAATAAATGTAAACCTTTCTTTTTTTGTGTGTGTGAGAGAGAGAGAGAGAGAGAGAGAGAGAGAGAGATTGTAAACACTGTAAAGCAATAGTTCATTATTGTCCACTGTGCAAAAACTGCAGTGTAAATGATGTGTTCAACAGTCCAAGTGCGATCAGTCCAGTCCCTCAGCGTTGAGGAGTCTGACGGCATGTGGGAGGAAACAGTGCCTGATTACCTCTGCCAGAAATTAGTCAAGAGATCTGATACACACATTTACAACACAAGAAGAAAGGACATCATCAATATACCATGATGTCACACAAAGACAGCCCAACGCTCCTTCTTCTTTCATGGACCCAAATCGTGGAACTCTTTACCTAACACACTTAGAGACTCCAATACCATCTGCGCTTTCAAGAGGAGTGTTAAAGAATTTTTAAAGAACAATGACATTTAATACTGATATCCCATCCATCCATAACTGCTTATCCTGTTCTATAGGGTCGCAGGCAAGCTGGAGCCTATCCCAGCTGACTACGGGCGAAAGGCAGGGTACACCCTGGACAAGTCGCCAGG
>JANZLB010000019.1:38337483-38347952 GCA_026167865.1 Notarius quadriscutis
GGAGCACCCGGAGGAAACCCACGCGGACACGGGGAGAACATGCAAACTCCACACAGAAAGGCCCTCGCCGGCCACGAACCCGGACCTTCTTGCTGTGAGGCGACAGCACTAACCACTACATCACCGTGCCGCCCATACTTATATTTATATGCTTTTACAATTATTATATATTGTTTAACTTATTTTTGTCCCCCTTGGGGGAGGAAGTTAATCAAATTGTATTGTATTGTCTGGTCCATCTTGTTTTTCCTGCTCTGAATAAAATGAAGCTGTTTACAAACATGTCTGCATTGAACAGATTTAACACCAAGAATAAAGACCTCTGTTGTAAATTCTTCTTAAAGCACTGAAAGACTGTCGAGTTAAAAATAAAGGTTTTATTCTTGTACAGTACAAAACACATGAAAAACAGTCTGCCTTTGATCACAGAAAGAACAGCCCAGTTTGACTTCTGGATTAAAATTGAAATTAAAGCTTTCACTGCTTTTGCACCGTGTAAAATTCTCCTCTGTAAGTCACCTGCTCTTCTGGCTAATGTTGCTTTTTCAACTGCTCTCTTTCTGGTTTTAAATCTTGACCCAGTTTTAAAACCGTGTCCCAGGGTGCATCAATTTCCTTCGCAAAAGTCTTTTTCAAGACGTTGAAGACTTTACACAAGCCTGGGACAGTCGTTTTACATGAACAACATGCAAAAACACACTCAGTGACTTCTTGGATTCCAGAAAAAGATGTGTACACCCATCTGGTGAGAGGAGCCAGTGTTCCAGGAAAGGAGTCCTGTTCATCACAACTGATCTCATCTGAACAGGCATCTTCAAAGGGCTGAAGTTCATCTGTTGAAAAGGCAGATCGCCAAACTTGAGGGTTTTTTTTTTTACCCTCAGATGATCTGCTTGCCTTTTTAGCATCTTTAACATCTGGTCCAGCAAAGACAAGGAGATTTTTTACAGTCACTGTCCTTCAGTCAAAGAAAGTTTTCTTTAATACAGAAAGACCACAAGGAAGTGTGTCCAGGTGAGTTCTACAGCCCAAAGGTTCTCACAGGAGCCAGTCTCAGGAGGTCGATGGGCTGCGTGTTTGTGCTTGAAAAAGGGTCCAGATTTGAAAGAGGCTAAGATTAAAGGGTGGTAGCACCAAAATAAATGTCAGTGACTCCATTAGATAGATAGATAGATAGATAGATAGATAGATAGATAGATAGATAGATAGATAGATAGATAGATAGATGAGAGAGAAAGACAGACAAAAACAAGCAGATTGAGAGACAGAAAATCTCATGAGGAGAAACAAAACAAATTCCCAACAGAGTGATTAGCGTTCAGAAAGAAATAAAAGAATGAACATCATATGAATAAAGTGCTGTATGAAGTGTTATGTGTGTTGAATAAATTGCTGTCGATATAAAACAGGGTGATCAGTTTAATATTTTGGATCATATCCCTGATTATAAGCTACTAATGAACTAATTAATGAAGTGATGGATAATGAGACTGATTTCGCTCAAATGTGCAGGCGGTCCAGAACACGCCGGTCTCTGTGTAACGACAGGTTTCTATTCATGAAGTTCAGGAGCACAAGAACACAAGATTAAGAGGAGAGGAGGAAGAAAAGAAGGCCAGTGCTCCAGTGTTCTTAAACCCTGTCATGAAACAGCAGTTGATGAAAAGTGGTCGATTTGGAGCACAGCCTGTGATCTTCAGTGAGGCTGCAGCCAACCATCGTAAAAAATTGGGTTTGGAACACAGCCGCTCAGACCTTCATTAGCTAAAGGCTAATTAATCTTGTGCAGTATCAGTAAAACATGGCGAATTCTCTCCCGAGAATTTTCCTCGTCCTCCTCTGTACTTCTGTTCCCACACGGAGAAACAGAAAACAGCACTTTATCAAACTGTCCTCGATTACAGATTACCCACAATTCCACTGGGCATTCACATGTGTATACAGTGATTTATAAAACATAACAGCAGAACTGTAACAGACGACACACTTGAGAACATCCTGATCTTTGACCTTTCAGAAATCAGCTCTGTACTTGCGACATTCACTTACCAGATGCACCAATGAATGATCTCTGCTGCTTCCAAGCAAGATTTATTTCTTTATTTCTTGTCAAAACGAGTCTTTTTTTCTCGAAGGAAAGTTCTTCCATTTTTTCCATCAGACAGTCAACAGAAACTAAGTTCAGGCCGGAACTAAAGTTGTAAGCGGGGAACTGAAGAAACATCGGCCCTCACACATGTGCCATCGGATCGATCCGAGGAATCCTTTGAGATAACGGTTTGCATTTTTGTCACTTAGTAACCATGAAAATAATTTACACTGATTTGATTTGAGAAAATCTCAGTTCAGTGCTGCTGAAACTGCTGCTGTGTGTTGAGCATATACGTAAAACATGAACATAGTGTGGACGCGGAGTAACACCAGGACCTGGTAGTTAATTTTGTGTGTGTGTGTGTGTGTGTGTGTGTGTGTGAGTTCCATCTCCATCTCCTGATATATAATATACACAAAACAATACCTGGGACTGCAGTCTCGGCTGAACAAAGTTCCCACTTCCTCCCGCGCGCTCTGGAGAGTTTTCCCACACAGATCTCACAGGATTATTGTGAAATAAAGGAAGCCCATGGAATTCCTCAGCTCGTGTGGAATAAACAATGGCCTCAGAAACTTCACGCCAAGCAGATTTGAATGAAAACATGCTGATAAGTCACTTTCCGGAGTGTGTGAGCGTGTTTATACACATTAACACAGTCTGTTCAACCCATGTTCACAGATTAACCCTTAAGGAGTCAGACAACACTGTTAGGTCTGACTCCAGGCATCAGACACTCAGGTTTGTTTTATTTTAAAATACATTTAAGCACAAAAATAACCATCTGCAGTTAAAATTCAGAGCTCATGAATATTCATGTGCACATGGGACTCGGGCTGCTCTCATGAGACACTTAATGGACTTTTCAGACAGAGAGAGGGGCTCTGTTTGACCTTTGACCTGGCATGCTGGAGAATATATATATGTGTGTGTGTGTGTGTGTGTGTGTGTGTGTGTGTGTGTGTGTGTGTGTGTGTGAGAGAGAGTGAGAGAGCAAAAAAAATCCACTAATGGCTTTTCATGGCCATGTTTTGCTAGGTCTGGGTCAGCTACGCTCTGGAATTACACACACACATAAATCCAGGTTGTTGACATTCTCCTGACCTTACGGATGTTTCCGGATCGGGTGCCGAGGAACGCCACACTGTAGCCGTCATACACGTACGCAGACACAGCGGTGAGACGCTCTGATGTCTCTGTGTAAACAGCGAGACCCGAGACGAGCTCCGAACCACCGAGAGGCTGATTAATGTCCAAACCACAGAAACCATCTCCGATAGGCACCGGCTGAGGAGAGAGAGAGAGAGAGAGAGAGAGAGAGAGAGAGAGAGAGAGAGAGACAGAGAGAGAAAACAAACACTGTTCAAGAAATGTAAATATTACTACTAAAAAAAGTTTAAAATTTCGTAAATAAAGTGGATGTGATTCAGGACACAGCAAGGTAACTGAAAATAAAACATAATAAGAACAGAAAAGCAAAAAGCAAATGAAAGAAAACAAGAAAAAGAAAGTGAAGGAGAAAAAAGATGCTAAAAAAGATAAACCATTAGAAGAAGAAAAAGAAGAGATGTGAAGATTTGAGTAGTGACGAGTAACAAAACAGTAAATCAAGAAAAAAGCAGAAAAAATTGGGATGAGAAATCAGGTAAGATAAAGAAAGAATCAGAAATAAGAAATAGAAAAAGAAAAAGAAAAACAGGGAGGAAAAAAGAAAATCAAGAAGAACAAAATGAAAACGAAATCTGGGTTTTAAACATTGCGTGATGAAAGATGAAGACATTCCCATGATGATGAAAATTATGAAAGAAGAATAAGAAAACTAACAATCAGAAGACAAACAAAAGAAATGAGAGAAAGAGAAAGAAAAAATGATAGAACAGGATAGAATGAAAAGGTGAAGAAGAACCGAAAAGGAGTAAAAAGAATTACGGATCAAAAAAAGATGATGCTGATCACCACCATGATGATGAAGAATAAAAAGAAGAATGTGAAGTTTTTCCTGAGCACTCGTTCACTGGTCACTGCTATGGATGTAAAAGACAGACGATGATTATTTAATGCCACAGTGTTCGAGTGTTTGAAGGAACCGTGTGAAATGTTGAAGAAAGAGCGAAGGAATGAATTCTGTTTGTACTGTTTGCCTCTCACTGACCTCACACTGACTGTTTTGGGGTTTGGCATGTCCAATCCTGGACGGATAAAAAGGTCTGATCTGACATGTCTGGACGCTCGAGTGAGCCGGACATTCAGGAACCGAGCGCTGCGGAAATGTCACTGCACACGCAGAATTGAGCTCCATTTCTCTACATTGTGGAGTGCGAGAATGTTGTTGTGCTGTACATGATGGTATATGACTCTAAATACCAGCAAGTTAGACAGACAGACAGACACACACATACACAGTGAACACGGAGCTGAAGCCCTCAGCAGTATTTCAGCTGGGATGGAATTAAACTGAGGTTCCTGGACCGCAAGGCAAGAGAACAGGAAGTGCTCATCTGTTTACCCATTGCATTGATTTAACTGGTTTGCTATTTTTTTGTGTGAATGTTTGACCAGATCGAGGTTTGTGTTATGATGAAATGAAAAAAGTAACACACCTGCCAGCCAATCAGAAACCAGAACAACCAACTACTGACTTGTTTTTGTGTGAAAACAAACCTGGACGCCTCAGTGATGAAGGCACGGTGACGAGCAGGGAAAGCTGCATCGCTAACGTAATGTTGGTACAATTTTTAAAAAAGTTTATCAACTTCCTCTGACAGTTTGTCTCCCTGCTGAACATGCCATAAACCCAATGATATTTTGTCAGGAAAGGAAACATTGTGTGTGTTTCAATATTTTTTTCTCAATGATATGGAAATACGTACCGCTTTTGTGCACTGAACATCTTTCCCCAGAAGCCAGTGCAGCTCCAGGTTTCCTTCCCCCTGATAGCACGACCTCAGCCTCTCTTTGATCCGTGCATTAATATCCCGGATGGTGAAAATGCAGAGCGTAGAGTCATCCGACGGCCTCCGGTACTGTTTCTGTCCTTTTGAGAAGACAGCAAAGAGCACATCGTCTCGTTCGGTGATGTTCAGTGCAGTGGCCATGACGCTCCCGGCTTTAGCCAGAAACGCTGCCTGGAGTAGACGGTACTCCACTCTGTTCTTCACGCAGCCCACCGGCAGAGAGACGTACGAGTGGAACTTATCGTCGCCTTTACAGAGCCGAACCACACGCGACGTGTAAAAGAGCTCTCCGGGAGTCTCCGTCTCTGGCTGCACAGTCAGGAAGTACACGAAGCTGCCACTTGAGAAACCGTACACATAGTCAATGTCAAAGTGCGTAACCAGAGCTAACGTATCAGACGGAATCTTGACTAGAGATGAAACAAAGTCGGTGTGAAGCTCATAGTCCAACATGGCTGCCGATTCGGGGTCTTTAGGCAGCTTGCGGCTCGAGATGGTCGGGAAGTAGTCCTGTTTGCCACCTACGGACGTGCCGATGTACAGAGTGGCGTCTCTGTCGCGGTCTCGTCCTCGATCTCGGCTCACGATCACACCACTCATGCCGCCGGTCTGATTCACGCTGGAGAAGTAGTGCTCCTTTTTATGCGATGGTTCAGCCAAGATGAACAGATCATCCAGTCTCAGGATCTTGCACACGCCCTGGTACAGGCTCCCGCACGCCAGCAGACGGTTGTGCAGGTCGTCCACGAGCAGGAGCTTGTTGACGTTGTCAGTTCTGGCGAGAGGCTCGGAACACGGTTGCATGATCAGCGGAGGATAACACACCTGGTTGTCCAGCTCCGGCCCGGTGTTGTGCGTGACCAGTAGCGCCAGATCGGACGAGAGCTTGTACACCCGGTTGATTCCACCCACGTATACCGCACCACTCAATTGGTGGACAGCCAGATGACTCAGACTCCATTCAGGCCTTTCAGACTGGAAGACATGAAGGGTCTGACAGGAACATGCAGACAAGAGGATCAAAGACAAGCAAATCAGAAACAGAAGTTTTCTCTGAGGACAGTTCAGTCGAGCGTCGTTGTGTCCCTCCATTCTCAGAGATATCAGGTCAAATTCACAGGCAAAGACTGGAGCTGTCGTTCTGTTCTCTTTCTACAGGTGGACTGAGATAAAATACTCTCCTTGGTGGTCACATCATGGGCCTGAGAGGAGGGAGAGAAACAATCAGGCAATCAGACACATCACATTCGCTACAAAAGTCTCAAGACGAGACAGGAACTTGTGATATTTGTGGTTGTTTTCACGATAAACAATGCATATCAAGTTTTTTTTGTTTAGCACGAATCACAACAGTGCCACAATTTAAAAACTACAGTTTAAGAAATTTGTTTAATTAAAACTATTACAAATTAGAAGCACACAGTTGTAGAGAATGTCTCTATGTTGTAGCGTGATGGTTTCCCTTCAGTGGAACAAAGAGACCCAAACCTGTTCCTGTTCCAGCCTGATTATGACGATGCTCCTGTACACAAAGCGAGCTCCATAAAGACGTGGTGTGTGAAGGTTGGAGTGAAGAACTCGAGTGTCCTGCACTGAGCCCTGACTGAAGTCAACCCGACTGAACACATTTGGCATGAACTGGAACTGGAGTCTCCTCAACCTCAACATCCCAACAACCTCACTAATGCTCTTGGAGCTGAATGAACACAAATCCCCACAGCCACGCCCCAAAATCTAGTGGAAAGCCTTTGCAGACTTCAGAGTGGAGCTCATTATAACAGCAAAGGGGAATAAATCTGGACTGAGACGTCCAACAAGGACATACAGGTGTGATAGTCAGGGGTGCACATACTTTTGCCAATATTGTGTACCTGTTGCTTCGTAACAGTGGAGTTAGTGTGATGGATGGATCAACAACGTCCACGTTACTGTTGGAAAAGAATGCTGCACTGATTCACACCCGTGCACTTCACATGACACTGACAATTAACCAAACCAACGTGCAACATGTTCTCATTTTCTATTGTTCTGTCTTTGAGTGGTGTGATTTGCATTTTTCATTAATTAAAAAAAAACTCTATTCATTTCTCTTTCCACATGCATTCACCCATCTACACTCTCTCTCTCTCTCTCTCTCCCCTTTCGTTGTCTGTCTCTCTCACTGATTTTCTCTCTCAAGCATAAATCAGAGACGTGGCACATGTAATCAGTTAATAAGGAGTGCAGAACGTTCTGCCCATATAATCAATCGACAGAGAGAGAGAGAGAGAGAGAGAGACTGGTGGAAAGTGAGAGAGTACGTATTCACCTCTGACTCCTGTTAGCGCAGAACGCTCATTAACTAACTGTGACTGCAGGGGTGGTCTCCACCTCCTCACACACACACACACACACACACACAGACACACACTTGCTGTGCATTAATCATGTCATTAGATTAGCATGTAAATTAATTAATTATGCTACTAAATTTTTACATCTCTCCATCCACTCTCTCTCTCTCTCTCTCTCTCTCTCTCTCTCTCAGGAGTAATGATGATCAGTTAATCAGCAAGACTGTTGCTCAGTAATAAACATTCAGAGCCTCATCCCCACTCTGACCTTTAATTTCATTTGCATATTTTATGCATATGCATTATGCAAAAGACAAACAGTCAAAGTCATGAGGAGGCTTTAGGAGACGAGTGGTTTGGGGAAATGAAGCCTCTTTAGAAATCATAAATGATTGAGATGTTCAAAACAGCAGGGGATTGTGTGGGTGTCATGGATGCATGCTGTGTGTTAAACGCATACAAACACACGTGCTGATGTTGTTAATCTCATCTCCGCTGTCCGAATCTATGACGTGATCACATGGGGCGGGGCAGAGTCAAGCTCATCGGACGTGACGGCGATGATCGATCATGTCAACATGATAAATACATGAACATTTAATTCATTTTTTAATTTTCAACTTCATTTATGACAGGTTAAAATTAATTTCTGAAGTCAGGGATCACACAGTGCAGCATAAATCCTTCTGGAAATCGAGTCAGAAGGTTCATTAAAATGTCTTGGTTACAGCGAGACTGAGAACAGAGCTCAGGACAGTGGGATTAGGGGCGGGAACTGGACCCTGATGAGTCACAATGACACTTTGTGCAGGAATCTCAGACTAATTCGTTATACTGGAATGGGAGGGGACTGTGATTCAATTGATGAGGGACAGAAGTTGGATTCTGATGGGATTAGAGCGTGAAATACAATCTGATTGGCTGCAATGAGACAGAAACTGCAGTCTGATTCAATCAGGATTAAGGACGGAGGCTGAAATCTGATTGGTGACAGTGGGATTAGGGGTGGGACCTGTATTATGATTGGTCAGAGTGACATTTTTTTAGATACTTCAGTACAAATGGTAACATTGTAATTGGGGGGCAGGAACGCTAATCTGATTGGCTACAGTGGGATTAGCAACAGAAGCGACAATTTGATTTGGTTACTCTGGGATTTTTAGGCAGTAACTGAATCCTGACTGATTCCAACAGCATTCAGGAACTGTGGTTTGATTTGTCACAATGAGATTAAAGACACAAACTGTAACTGGTTTCAGCAGCAATCAGCCCAAGAGCTGCCCACTGGTCAGAGTGGGATTACTGGCAGGAATTGTGTTCTAATTGGTCACAAGGGAACTTTGTGTGGGAAATGCAGTCTGATTTGGAGGAAGCAGCAGGACTTCACAGACAGGAGATATAAGTCCACAACAATTATCGTTAATTAGAATACAGTATAAGAACTGACCTTGGATGAAACATTGTGATTTGGTGAAATTTTATTCTCACAGGGTAGCACTGGTTAAATTACAACTTTGACATTTCTATGAAATCCAGCAGAATCGCTCTCAGCTTGTGTGAAAGTGTGTGTGTCAGGACACGGCAGTAATAATGCCCCAGTAACCAATGAACCAATAATGAAGTTATAATGTTTAATATTTAATTGTGAGTTTGAGCAGGGGTGATGTTTAAGTAATGAAGGAATAATGTTGAATATTTAATTGTGTCTTACAGGAGGATTATGGAGCATCTTTAACAGTGTTACAGCAATAGTAGTGTTAATATGATTAAATAATAAAGAAGAACTCATGCTTTATGGTTGATAACTGGAGTGTTTGGGCCCAGAGGTCAGAAACCGAATGCACTTTATGACACATCCCTCCACTGTAGGTGCTCAGCGAGAGAATAAAGCTCATCATTGTTCTGCACGTACAGTGTGTTAATCATGATCTAGCCTTCATCACAGTCAGTTTTGGTTTTTTATTCCAGCCAGAGATTTTTTTTTTGTCGTGTTAACAATAAACCACCATACAAATCATATCTTCTCATCTAGGGGTGCCAATACTTTGTGGAAGGAGGCTAAAACATACACTGCTGCATTAATACTGATTTTTGTGGTCTGCAGAGTTTTACAGGACTGACAATGCTTCAGGAAGACAGATTATTATACATACAGGACACTTTATCGATGGAATTAAAATATGTGTTCTATTCCCTTCTAGCAGGTTCCATTCATTTGGTTCGACAGCATGCAATATTGTTAGCATATCGCTTATCCTACGACTATTAGGTCACTACCCAATGGAGAATGAGCGTTGAATATGGTTCACGGTATTGCATGGTTGTCAAGACAACATGACGTCACACGTCGGAGATGTAAAACTTCCGCACTAGTGAGTGAGCGACTGTGACAATTTGAAGAGTTTGCTTCCAAAACGCTATAGATCCAATTCCACTGTTTCGAGAAAAATCACTTTTTTTGATTACAGGAAGTGAGAAAAGGAAAACCACTGTATCCTGTTTTAAAATTTATCCTTAATGATAATAAACTTCGAAAATGAAATCCAGAACTAATTAACAGCTGTTAACTGAACCAAATAATTTTTTTTTGTCAAGTCAATACATATCTACGCCACTGCATTTTTCCCCAAAATGCTACGTATCCCTTTTTATTTAAAGTGCATTTAACCGTGTTCGTTCATGACAGATTATTTTATTTTATAGATGATTTTATTTTTTTTAGATTATTTTATCGAAATTATTCATAATTCAGAGTGAAATAGTCCAATAAATGCGAGAAGTGATGAAGCGATTTCCTACTTCATTGGTGCGGCCATCTTAGAAGACTTCACGCCAATGGCGGCCTCAGATTGACCAAATGGATATGTCTGGTTTTGAGAAAAATCGGTGATGCATTTTGGAATGAAAGGCCGTAATGCAGTGTGTAAATCAACGGCAGATATCGTGTTTTGGCGAAAACTGAATATGGTACAAGTAAGATATGATAATTTCTGATGGTTTGGTGGCAGGAGTTTCTCATCTCATCTCATTATCTGTAGCCGCTTTATCCTGTTCTACAGGGTTGCAGGCAAGCTGGAGCCTATCCCAGCT
>JANZLB010000019.1:38412975-38428094 GCA_026167865.1 Notarius quadriscutis
TAGTATAGCGGAAATGGCGATGAGACCGATAGACTTCCTGTTGTGACGTTACGGACGTCAAGGTCATTCACTCAGACTGCTACCTATCTAAATCACTTTAATTGTAAAAATTAGTATATTAGATTTATTGTTAACGCTTAAAACTATTCCTGTGCCATTCTTGAGGTCTTAAGGCATTTATAAACGAAAGTGAGGCCATGGTTTTGCGTATATGCTTTAAACTGTTTAGCAGAAATTAAATGTTTCTGGCATAACCCAAAAATTGTGTCTGACATTTACTTAAGTTTTGCACAAAAACTACATGCATAATGTAGCTAGCAACTACAGGAAGCTGCCAGTTTAACATCATGTACACTGTGTGCCAAATTTATTACACATGTCCTATATCCTAGTAATAATATTTGTATATTAAATTCTTTAAATTCAAATACTATTATTCATCTTAATGCAAATGGGAATTTATGTTGCTTGTGATGGTCACTGAAGCCGTACCTGACAGTATCCATTTTGCATACAATTCTGCTACAGGTCCATCATCTCATTTATAACTAGAAGGGCACTTGGTAGAGTGCATATCTGTGCCAAGCCACTTATTATCGTCATCAAAATCAATTCACTTGAACATAGGATAATACTAAAGCTGTACACCAAATGTCATCAAAATCCGTTCACTACTTTTTGAGTTGTGTTGGGAAAAGATGAAAAAATACTGGATCCGCATTGGCATCAAAATCTAATCTATTGTTCCTTGGCCCATGGCTCTCACCTTTCCTCAGAATTTCATCAAAATCTATTCACTACTTTTTGAGTTACATTGGGAACAAACATACATAACCTCCAACAGCAAAGTTGGCAGAAGTAAATATATCAATTTTTTAAAATTCCACGTAATTCTGTGTTGGAATTAATACACATTACGTTGCATATGACATTGCATAGACATTAAGGAGCAATAATGTTTAACTGTTGTGGGAATTTACTATAGGGAGCCTTATAACCTTGCACTTCCTGTTTATATTAACTTAGAATGGAATATTATAATAAATTCATGATATGATAATTCACTGCACTTCCTCGCATGCCATATAACCCCTGCTGCCAAATGACTAAAGATCCACACATACCTCATACCGTCATGAAATAACTGGAATGAACTGACTCTGATTTGTAAGAATACATGCCAAGATGGCAGCGTCTCAGAACAGAGCATACAGCTGGGCCGCATCTCTCCAAATCTGAAATGTCACATTAGTACTGGTGACGTATTGGTCATTTTTGGCCAACATTCCAAATCTCATTAAAAACTTTAAATCCAGTTGCCTACAACTGAGCTACTGTATATTCGGCCTATCAACACACTTACAGTATAATTTCAGATAATGGTGCTTAAAATTCTTAAAATTTGGGTTTTCATTTAGCATCATCAAAATTAATCACATTTATAATCATAGTGCTGTTGAATTCTCAAATTTGTTTAGTTAGAAGGTGTTTAATTTTCAATGACTGCTAAATAAATAATAGATTCCCATTAATGCACCTATTAGGTTACCAATTCTGTAGTAACAACTTACCCAAGGACTTTGGTTTGGTAGATGCTGCATAGAAAATGTGCTATTCTTTAATAAGGAAAAACGTATAATCATTATTATTCTAGAAGAAGAACTGTATTCATCACATGCTTGTGAAATTCCTCTCTGCATTTAACCCATCTGAAGCAGTGAACATGCACACACACGTGAGCAATGAGCACACACACATACCCAGAGCAGTGGGCAGCCATGCTAACAGCGCCCAGGGAGCAGTTGGAAGTTAGGTGCCTCGCTCAAGGGCACCCCAGCCCAAGGCTGTCCCATATTAACCTAACCGCATGTCTTTGAACTGTGGGGGGGGGAACCCACGCAGACACGGAGAGAACATGCAAACTCCACACAAAAAGGCCCTTGCCGGCTGCTGTGTTCGAACCCAGAACCTTCTTGCTGTGAGGCGACCGTGCTAACCACTACACCACTGCGCCGCCCAAAGAGGAGAAGAATAATCTGTGTGGGTTTTCTCCAGGTGCTCCGGTTTCCCCCGCAGTTCAAAGCAGTGATGGCTGGTGAAAAAATATCTTGCTGGGGCTGGTGTGCCAATAGATTTCCCCGCCTAGTCCAGTATAAGCATTCAAATGAACAGTCAGAAAATGACAATTCCACAATAACCTAATTTCCTTCTCAAAATCAGCAGTTTGAGAGAAACTAAACAATTTACAGCTATGTTGGGCTCCATTTATGCTTTGGAAAGGACCGGTATCAAATACAATACTCAAATACCTCTTCATTGTGCCTTCTTACAGCAATGCGGTGCCCATCGTCTAGTTGCGCCGCTATGCTAATCCTTCCGAGCACAGCTAGCTTTATGCAGTTTTCCATGTGAACTCTTGATCTTTCATGCTTCTTGATGCGTTCGGAGAGCTGCTTTAAGTCAGTTTGTCCAGAACGTGTCCACGTCAAATCGCACCCGTCACTTTTGAAAAGGATGCAGAGGAAACAAAGTGCATTGGCTGTTCAACAGCCTGTCAGCCACGACTTGCGCTGGAGCCAACTCCTGCAAAAAGTCCTGTTGTAGGCTTTAACTTTCTCCTTGGTTGGCTGGGTGATGTTTATTTCGGGCTTATCAGGTCGCAGCTCCTTAACGCGGATTTTTTCCACCATCGTCCTTTTCGCAAAAGGGTAGTTCGACAAAGATCTCACCGAATTTGGTGGAAGCTGCCCCTTAACTGTTGTCGTCGCCATCATTTCTTTGACTGACTGACCTGAGGCCCCAAGTTTATCACCATAGCAACCAAAACTTTCCCACATTTTCTGTCGTGGGGCAAAATTTCCAGCAACCCAAAACTATTAAATTCGGTGATGCTGATTGGCCAAATATTTATTTTTTTCCCCTAGCAACCATACACGATTGGCTATTTTGCTGCACTTCTGGGGCACTTTGACGAGCGCCCAAGAAGAGAAATGATACGAGTCTGTTGTGGAAATTCACTGTTGAATGAGAGTCAGTTGGTGGAAATGTTGTTTAAATAACTCAGATTGCATGTAGGCACACGCTATTAAGTAAAACTGACATTGATAATAAAATTTGTAAAAAATATATTTATATATAAAAAAAGTTATTTATTTTTATATATTTTTCCCCCTCCACATCTGGGAGGGCGGCACCCGAGTGCCCCCTATGGGCCAGCCGCCACTGAGAGTCACCTGTCGATTTCCTTCTGTCCTATCTGAAAACCATAAAGATTACATTCGTCATTAAGATTGCATCGGCCCTCAGTGACCATGGGATTACTGAAGCCACCATGAATCTAAAAAATGTTAGAAAATGAATTTGATCTGAATTTTCTATCATCCCTTCCCTTCTCCAAAATCTAAATCTATCAATCAACATTTGGATACGATTGTTCTTGACGACCATGCAAGTTTAAGACGATAATTAAAAAAGAAAAGATTTCAACGCAATAAGCAACAACACGCTCTTTCACCAAGGTCACGTTCACCTAAGATCTGTTAACAAAGCAGGCAACACAAGCTGTTCATACTAATCCTCAAACAGTACCAAATTTTACTTTTAAAAACAATATTCATATAATGGCATACACATGTTGGTGTACTTATAGTCAATTTACATAATGACTACGAACTACCAAAAAAAAAAAAATCACAGTTTTGTCTATGTGTATTTATGACTTCAAATTGCCCACCAGGAACTATCTGTAGTCTACGTGAATCACATGACGATCACGCATTTTGGACCACCACTTGACACGACTCTCACATGGCTGTGGTTCCAGTTATACCAAAGATCTCTGAATATACCAAGATAAAGCAACATCATTCATCTCTATGGAAGCAAAAGTGGAAGAGTTCTGGTCTCATGAGTGGGCGTGTTGCATTATGTCACAAAAAGACCTCTTCGTTGATTTGAATGGAGCACTGGGTTGTTCTGGTCTGCATGGGGGGGGGGGAATCAGTTCCCCCTGCCCCTCCCAAAAGATGAACAAGAAAGTGGTCATACGTTTGCAGTTCTCACGCTGCCTTAATCCTCTCTGGTCACACAGTAGTAGAGAAACTCTTAAAGGGAAGATTTCAGTTTTTCCCCTTGACAAAAATGTAACAGTGAACTCACTTTAGCTTGGGTCACATGTATCATTGTGAGCCAATGGTATCAGTTCTTCGATGGCACCCAATATTCTCCTCAAGTTCATGGAGAAGACAGAGCAGTTTTTGTTTTAGCCTTGAGCTCATAGTGGTTGAGATTCCTGATGTGGTTCGTGAGTTTGGTTACTTTTAACAATGTTAATGTTTATTCGGCTACAGTCTTGTGCATTTGTGGTCACCGCCATAGGTGAGCTCCACCTGTCACTTGTCTCACAACACAATCGTTATTTTGTTTGTAAGCTTAGCAGGAAGTGTCATAATTTGCTAGTCGATGGATAAGATGTTAAAGATCATCACAGAGGTCGTGTAATTCTGATGAAACCAATTATTTTCACACAGCAGGAGTTTGTTCAGGGTCCTGAGCCCCTTCTCCTATAGGATTCCATTCAAGATTGAAATCTCTCATATCCCTGTCCAGCAGACGGAGGTGCGCATGCGTGGTGCATCATGACCACTCGATACGAACGCGCATGTGTCGTTGTGTTGCGCATGCGCAGTGCTATCCGGGCAGGAGCTCGCGGTAGTGACAGTTGCGCCGTTGTGCTTTGACGCTTTGGGTGGGAGAGACCGGAAAAACTCGCTCGCTAAGCATCAAACACAAGGTAAAAATAAACCAAACAAAACATAAATAGGATGTATATCAGTCGTGTGTGTCGCTTAAGTTGGGATCTGTGATATTCAGCGATATTACAGTTGAGTAAAAAGACTGCGATTGAGTTTTATTTGTCCAAACAAAGGGCCGTTTTCGTGAACAAATCGCACTTCCGCTTCTGGGGCTTATGCTAAGCTAAGCTAAATATATTTCCGAAATCATCAGCATCTAATATCGAAAATAACGGAACATGTTTTATTTAAACATTGAAAAAAAGCACAGGTATAGCATCTGAGAACCTAAATGTGCTCCCTGATCTGAATGAGAATTACTGTTCAACACAATTTAACCTCCTCAGAGTTTCCACAGTGTGTTTTATTTCATCAGTCACATTTTTTAACGATCTGAGCCATTTTATTAAGTAAGTCTTTGATATTATCGACAAAAATCAGCCCTTAAACTACTGTAATAAATGTATTTCTTTGTTTAAATGTGCTTCATGAAGACGGTTTATTTCCTGTGTTCATCCAGAGAGAGAGATGAGTGTCACTCGGCGCTCTTACGGTTTGACATTTTCACGATTTGACACCGGAATAAAAATAGATCACGGTATTTCGGTATGAAGCCATCATTTAAAACACAAACGTGGTGAAACCTGAAGTGAAATGTTACGATAATCACTCAGTATGTCTGCACAATAATTTTGAACGACAGATTTATCATTTAAGCACAACACTTCCATATTTTTTCTTTCATTGTGCAAAATTCTGCATTTTAAAGTCCGATGATACTACACTGATCAAAAAGGAAACTTCATAATATAATCCCATACCATGTGTCCTTTTCATCATTTAAGTTTGTGATGCAGCAAGTGAGGATTTTTTGTTTTGTTTTTTGTGTGCCTAATTGTCACCAATGATCGCAGTTGCTAGCTTCTGTTACTTTATTATACTTTATACCACAACACAAATTCTGGATTCTGATTGGTCAGAAGGCATGTTCATTCTTTTCCCTTCTCGTTTCTGTAGCAATGGCTCATTCACAGGGATTGGTACAGAAGATGCTTCACTGATAAACAGATTTTAAAAAACATTGATGTGGTGAAGATGTTTATGTAACATTTTATGGGAGGAGTTTCCAGTGTCAGTGCTTTGTACCAGTCAGAGGTCAAACTGTGACTGTTTTTCAACATCTTCAGGACAGAGGAGTTTACGGTTTTTAGTGAACATGACAAGCTGCATTTTTGTTTTTGTCTTATTAACATCAAGAGAGGAAAAAGAGAGAGCCTGGTGAAAAAGCTAGTTAGGCTAATCGGATAGCTGATACTATCAAGGGCTGGTAAAAACGTTGTCATGGTTAGTGTGTTCTAATTTGCACTTTTTCTTGGGGGGCAAAATTTCTGAAATCAAATCCATGCACTCCTGTCAAAGCATCCTCACTTCAATAACGTAAGCGTACCTCTATCAGCTCCATCAAGTGTGTTCTGGTTCTGGGGCGTCGGTAACCCAGGTGCTGTGTTCCTCCAGAGAGATGGCAGCGATCCGTAAGAAGCTGGTGATTGTTGGAGACGGCGCATGCGGCAAGACGTGCCTCCTGATCGTCTTCAGTAAGGACCAGTTCCCCGAGGTGTACGTCCCCACCGTCTTCGAAAACTACGTGGCCGACATCGAGGTGGACAGCAAACAGGTAACTGAAACGGCACAGATGACTCAAGATCAAAAACAAACAGTGAAGATCTTACGCAGTGCTTTACAGAGAACAAAAATCAACCTTTTCCCCATCCCCAGAGTTCATCTACATTACAAAGCTTTGTCAGTTAGGTGATCAGAGCTCGGATTTGTCAGAGCGTTGTCATAGTTACAGTGTATCTTTTTTTTATGTAATGTCCAGTCTCGGCTATAAAAAAAAAAAAAAATCAGAATGCAGACTTAACTCAAGATGGTGTGTGAATAACTCGGACCTGACCGTACAGTAGGTGTGAACTGATTATTGGTTACCTGATATTGTGATGATTGTTGGATATTTTACAAAAAAAAGTTAACGTACATTATATAATATAATTAATAATATGAAAAGATGTGATGGGTCATGATTAAAGCTCAGATGAAGATTAATTTATTGATTCGCAAGCACAGAAAAGAATATTTTAATGCTTTCATACGCATTATTTTAAAATCGTATCCAGATTTTTTAGAATTCTGAAGACTTATGATTATCAATTCCACTTCACGTGAACAGGATCGGAACAAGCTTCACATTTTTATTCCTGCAAGCCAGAACGTGAAACTCATTTTGAGGAAGTGTGTGTGTGTGTGTGTAGGTGGAGCTGGCGCTGTGGGATACGGCAGGACAAGAAGATTACGATCGTCTCCGTCCTCTGTCCTACCCCGACACTGACGTCATCCTCATGTGTTTCTCCATCGACAGTCCTGACAGTCTTGGTAAAGTTCACCACAGTGTCACCTAAAACACACAACAAATGACAAATCACCATCATCCACTCTTTACTCATCTCTGTCACAGATAGCACAGAATTAGCATAATATTCCTGACCTCTATTTTCAACATTTATTTTAAATTTGTTTCTTCATTTCACTTTTTTAATTCCTAACAAGTTCTGAGACCCCTTTTACATCAGATTCAAACATTTGTAACATTTACTGCTAATCCTAGCCAGCTCGATAACACAAGCTGACCTGAGAGGATTCTCAAAGTTAGACTGATAAATTTTCGTGGCAGAAAATCCTCATATAGCTCTCTATACTGACAAGATTTGAGAATTATTAGCATGTACATTAAAAAAAAAAATTTGGCTTTTAACCTTCACAGGATGTCTAACAGGAGTTTATATCAAATACAAACAAAATGTTCCTCATTTTGTGCACCAAGTTCACAAATGAGCAAGTGTGAAGCAAAATGTTTTTTAATCTGAGAGGATGTTTGGGTAAAACTTACAAATGTTTATACTTTTCCTTCTCATGCTAGCTACAAAGTGCTAACCTGACAGGATTTTTTTTTCTCCATGTCATTGTGATGTTCATAATATGTACAGCTAATGCTAATTAGACAGCAAACACGAGCTAACCTGACAGGATTTCATACTTTGTCATACTTGTGTTTTTTCACTCATAACCCAAGCTAATTTACCATGCTAAGCTAAATGTTTATAAAGATGAGGGGATGCTTGGGTCAAATTTACAAATGGTCCTAATTTTCACAGCTAACACTAGCTCGAAAGAGCAAACCTGACAGGATTTTTCACTGTCATTTTGATTAATTCATTATCTCCACCACTAATTTACTCTGGATGGCTAGTATTAGCTAACCTGACAGGATTTAATATCATGGTTATAAATGTTTTGAATCTTTACTGCTAATGCTACTCAGTTATCTAGCTAGCATGAGCTAACCTGACAGGATTTCCAGAAATGCCTATAATCTTAGTTGCTAAAGCTAGCTGGCTAATATAAAAAGAAAACCTGACAAAAAAAATGCCTATTTAAGAAGAAACTTACCTCTTTTGTTCCAAAATGTTTGTGACTGTTTTTGAGTTTCTATCTGAGTTTTAAACCACACCCTCCTGTGTGTAGCTCCTCCTCCTTTCACACTCTCTATATGGGTTGAAGCTAAAGCCAAGTGCTGATCTGGTTTAAAAAAAAAAAAGGAAGCAATTCACTGAGCATGGTTTCCTCGTGAAGTTAAAATGGACAAAACTGTGAAAGGAATCATGAGAGTGAAATTCAAAAGCACAAAAGCTAATGAACTGATGGCTTGTGAGCATGTGATCTAACTAGGTGAGGTTTCTTGTGTACAGAGAACATTCCGGAAAAATGGACTCCTGAGGTGAAACATTTCTGCCCCAACGTCCCCATCATCCTGGTGGGCAACAAGAAGGACCTACGCAACGACGAACACACTCGCCGTGAGCTCGCCAAGATGAAGCAGGTACCTGATTTCCCCCAGCTCGTTGACACTGCCTGCTCCGTTAACCAAATAATCTTCAGGACAACAGAGGCCAATAAAGAGAAGTGCAAAATAGATAAATATCCAGTAAAACAGCTGCATTAATGAAACACTGGAAAAAATGCACATTTGGAAAAATGATTATGGAAGTTATTTTAAGATTTAAAAAAAAAAAAAACTGAACTGAATCATTGAGGTGGAAAAAAATAACCATGATTCAGAATGATTTCAACAAAAAAAGTCGGGTTTTCTTTTGGTGTCAAAAAGGAGTTTGGAATAAGAATAGGTGAATTTCTTCACTTTCAAACACAAATGTGGGACTGATAAAGTTCAGAGTTCACACTTTCAGGAGAAGCACAAGCGAGAAACAGTTAATTCCGTAAATAAATCAGAATGTCATTTGCTTAATGCCAAAGAGGTTTCTCTGGTCGGAATGAAAACTGATGGTTAAGAACCAAGAAAAGATGAATGAATGAAAACAGCTGTTCCAGCTCTGTTTAGAGATTTCTCTGGTTTGCTGGATGTGAAATATTTTCTTTCCCTCTCTCTGCAGGAGCCAGTGAAAGCAGAGGAGGGCCGTGACATGGCGAATCGGATCTACGCCTTTGGCTACATGGAGTGTTCAGCCAAGACAAAGGACGGCGTGCGGGAGGTGTTCGAGATGGCCACCAGGGCAGCTCTGCAGGCCAGGAAAGGCAAGAAGGGCACCAAATGCCTCCTACTGTAAAACAAACAGGACTCGATGCTCATTATACAGGATGGGAGGGGCTGAACATAAGTAACGCCCTCTTCCCCACCCCCAATCAGCCTGCCTGAAATGACTGTGCTCAACCGCTAAATCACGTGGTTTTTTTTTTTTTTTTCTTCTTTGAGTCTTAATCGAAACCAATAATGGCTAGTTATGGAAGTTTTTGTCAGTATTTAAAGAGGCAGATCAGGAGAAATGTTGTTCTATTGTACTTTTACAGATGCGCGTCATGATTAAATTTGCCATATAAACTCGTGCCGAGCCAACGGTAAAAGGAGAAACGTTGGAGTCGTGTATTTGCTAAATGATATGCTCGTATCAGTGATGTTTCACTGTGACCGATGGCCCATGCAGTTATTTCGGTTTATAAATATGCAATGAAGATGGGGGGGAAAAAAAAAAAAGATCAGGACCAATGTGCAATACAGAAAAGACACAACACAGCCTCTGTGTGTTTTCTGGAATGCATACACTTGGACAAGACTTGAAACTTTTTTTTTTATTTTACTTTCAAAACAAACAGGAACCAAATTTGGTATTTGTGTATTAAAGAAACTTTTTAGGAAGCTTGCTGGTCATCTTTCTTGCTTTCTTTCCATTCATTTGCCTCTCCAATGTTTTGATTGAAAGAGTTTTCAGTGTGCTTGTGGTTAAATTTTTAGGGGAAGTTGCAGTGACAGTTTTCACCAAGCAGCAGATAAACCAATGAAAATCTTGCTGGAAAAAAGTGAGGTTGTTTTGAACATGTGACAGACAAGTGTTCTTGCCTCATGAACACCATGTGGCACTGGTTTCCCAGGAGCGAGGGGGTGGAGCATGTCAGGCTGGGGATGTTTTTAATTTGCATAATCAGAAATATACAAAAGTGCAGAAAAATAAACATCCTGTCTCATGAAGAATGTAATATTTCACCAGGAGCTTGTGAGAAGAAAACTTAAAAAAAAAAAACATCACTTGAACAATGAATTATCACTAAACAGTCCCATTTAACACAATCTATATTTCAATATGCATGTGTTCAAATGATTTACACCACAGTGTGGCTGAATTCTGATTGGTCAGAAGGTGTTACTTAAGGAAGGGATAAAACACACTGGGATACACTGTTAAAGGAAAATAAATCAACAATGGGTTGGGGTGGTGCAGCCTGAAGTCAAGCACAGTTTCCATCCTGAAGGTGTTTTTTTTTTTTTTAACCTCCGCCAAGGAGGTTGTTTTCGGTAGCATTTGTTTGTTGGTTTGTCTGTTAGCAACATTACAGGAAAAGTTATTAACGGATTGCTCTGAAATTTCTTCCAGGTGTGTGACTGGGCACAAGCAACAATCTATTAAATTTTGGCGGTGATCCGGATCACCTTCTGGATCCTGGATTTTTTTTAAAGGATTCTTGGTGGAGGTCTGCACTCTGCGAGTGCTTTTCTAGTTTAATATAACAGCACACCCACAAATGGTTTATTCCTCTTATCACAGCAACTTGCCCACAAATATTTATTCTTAATGAACAACGTATACTTGATCCATTTATATCTACATTTAATTTGTCAAAAATTCATTCTTGTAATAAATAGCTAGCTGACTGTTACAAAGCACTGACACTGGAGACTCCTGTTTAAATTAATCAACACCTTCTGATCGATCAGAACGTAAATGTCTACATTATCAAAGTTTGTTTTTCTGTCTGACTGAGAAGCTTGTCAGCTGTTCAGGGCGATTTATCAGTAACTGCTAGATTATACTGTAAAGACAAACATACATTCTTATTTGGAGTGTGTTTAACTTCAGCTTTGAACATTAATCCATAACAGAGGACTCCAGTGCTATGAATCCACACTCCACAGAGCCCTGGTGTGTTCCGAATACTGCTCATGTGTGTGAGAGAGATGAGCAGCAGCAGTGGTCCGTATAACAGAATCCATCTTTGTGAATTCACCATCCCACTCTTTGTAGTAGTCACTGATGTTTTTTCTCAGCTTTGCGAGCGCGAGTGATTAGGATGGGCAGCAGGGCGATTGCAGCAATCAGCGCAGCCATCAGGGGGCGATAAAACAGCCAGCCAATGGAGATGGTGAGGAGAGAAAGCGAGCAGGACACACACGCCGCAAAGAGCTTCACGCCCACAGACACCAGCTCTCTCAGCACAGGAACCCAGTCCACTAGACAGACAGACACACACACAATGAGACAGTCTCTTACACACACATGGTATAGAGCTGTACAAAAGGTGCGCGTGTGTTACCAAGAGTGTAGAAGATGCGCATGGTCAGATTGATCCCGATGAACATGAGAAGCCAACCACCTGCTCTCAGAGCCCATGTCATCATCACATTGTGCCGATGTTCTCGAGCAAAGACCTCCTACACACACAAAACTAATCATGATGTTTATTTCTTTCCACGAAACTACGAGTGTAACATCTAAATCATTACACAGTCAACAAAGTTAAATCGAGGGTTTGGGATACTTCTGTATTACTTTAAACGTTAAAGGGGAACTGAAGGCAAATCTATCATCAAAATTCTATTTCTCATTTTATTAAATATAGGAATGCATTTCTGACAGCTATTTTGTCGCTGCTATAGCAAGTTGAGTGTTTGAAATATGCTCTGTAATATCAGTCCATATGTCAAAGCAATGGCCATAAACGAGATTCATTGAGACCTGTGCGAGACATCGCAGGACCGAAGTAAAATGTACAGTGGAAATCAAAGTGACCAACATCTACCAACACTATCAAAAGACGCACGCACCCTCTTTCGAATGCTGATGTAATCAAGCCAAAAGTTTTCCATATCTGAAAACACTGCCTACTCACTAGCGGGGACACCATTTTGTAGTGCTGTCCAAAACCTTAGTGAGGATTATGTAGGAAATGCGCTCAGTATAATATGTATTTAATCACAAAAATACACGCATGTATTTATTATTTTGAAAACCCACCAGCCGCCTGATCTGGCACATTTTAGTGTGACAGTAATGACGTAAATACCAGCACGACGACTCGTCCTTATCCTGTCGTCTTTCCAACCCTTCTCTACTCCACGTTGGTTCAAAGTCGTATGGAATAATCTCCATCACTGATGAAGCTGGCAAATCTCGAAATGAATCCAAATTGGAATGATATGGCGATCTGGCTGCTATGTAAACAGTTTTCAAAATGGTGGCGCTGACACTTCACATTTGAAGTCTTGCACAAGTCTCGTGAAGATTGCACGGATAAGCAACGCCTGCCGTGGACCAAACGAACTACATTCAACATGGCTAAAAACTGAGAAGACCGATAAGTGTAATATAATATGCCGATACAAGTCACGATATAAGGTTAATAAAACAGAAAACATAACTGAATAACACGTTAATTAAGAAATAAAGCAAGTTTAGAAATGACTTCAGTTCCCCTTTAAGAGCTGCCTTCAGACTTTAGGCCACACACCCTCACTTAGGAAGAAAGTTGACTGTCCTGTTGTCCAGAAAACATATCAGTGAGATCAATCAGCTCCATGATGCCAGTGGATGAGGTGCAACACGTGAAACTGGAGGCCATGTGCTTCTGTTAGTCGTAACCTTTCATCAGCCACGTAGATCAGGAAGCATCAGTTACACACACGTACCTCTGCTGTGAGCTCCTCCAGGTAAAGGATCTCCAGCGTGTCTCCTGATTTGGTCTTAAAAGGCACGAGTTTGTCTTTTTTCTGCATCGCCACCACACTCACCTGCGACGTGGACACACACACACACACACACACACTTCCAGAATAAAGATCAGGTGATGAGTTATCAAGTGCGTAAAGAGGACCTTTGTGAGTTAACTCACTTTCTGTGCTGGTCCAGGGAAGGAGACTTCACCACTGAGTCCAGCGTAGGAGAAGCTCACTCGCACGTCTCCCACCTACACACATGCACAACAATAACAGCACATCACCTCTATGATCCAAAGTCATTATCTCAGTAAGAAACAGTGTGTGCACGTGCGTGTACCTCTGGTCTCCGTGGGTTGGCTGTGTGATAGAAATAATCTTCGTACACCGTGAGAAACTGGTCAGTAACAGGAAGTGCACTCAGACTCAGAGTCTTGAAATTATTAATCTGATCGATCAAACCTGCAGAGAAAATATAACACGTTATAACCACATCTCTCTCTCTCACACACGACAAACTCAAAAATATATAAACAGACTCTACAGCCAGTGTGTCTTTAATCAAAGGCTCCGTTTTAAATCGGGAAGCAAAAGTACCAAATTTTCAAAACAAAATCAAAACAGAAAAAGGTGTAAAACCCGAGTTATAAACTGTACATCACCACTAGAGGGCAGTGTTTAACACTATGGTTTGGTGACAGACTGCCATTTTCGAGCAAAGTCACAACGAAATTCCGTTTTCACTTGCAAACAAACCGCACATGCCGATGTGGTGCGCTGTCCAAAATAAATACAGGTCAACTTAAATAAATACCTTTTGAGAGAGAAAAATGGCCAACCCACACGTCAGGGGCAACGACAGTGACACTCTCAACAGCCATCGCGCTACAACACAAAGCAACACACACAATGAACACTGATAACATACATACACGCATGCATACATGCATACACGTATATATGCACGTGTGCGCGCGTGCGTAATACAAAAAACACACGTGCACGCACACATCTTAAAGCTGTACCTGGGATTGACGTGGCCAATTTCCTTATCAAAATTTCTGCTGTTGATGATCTCCGACTTCCACTCTGTGTCTGAAATTTAGTAAGAAAAATTATATATTCAATTCGGAATAAACCATGACATGATGTGCTGTTAGATGAAAATAATCAATGCCAGGGTGGTGTAGTGCAGACATTGATTATTTTTCTCCAAGATAACGTCCTTGGATGTTTTATTCCTCTTACACCACAGCAATTTGACGACAAAGCTTCGCCTCTGATTGTTACAAAGCACTGACACTGGAGACTCCTTCCAGAAATGATACACAAACATTCCTTCTGACAGTAAAAGACTTAAACCTGTTCATGCGGAGCGTCTGCTGTACGAGTCCCTGTGAATGAGCTGTTAACGATCGAAATGATGTATGAGCACAGATATAATTTTGACTTCTGAGAAAGATGAACTCACTGTATGTGTATGTGGTCTCCGTTTTCGTTTCTCCGTTCTCTGTATAGTCCCTGTTCACAGAGACCGAGCATGAAGGAGAGCTGTAGGTTCGGGACGAAGATGGTGTTGGTATTATTTTTATTAACCTACCGTGACTCCTGATACTCCACCCACTGGTACATCTCCACATTCCTCTTCAACTTCACCGCCTGAACCATGACATTGTAGTTTGGGTCATGCAGAGGCTGAAAGTGAGAGAGAGAAAGAAATATCATGAACACATGATGAAACGATGTCTATTACAGTGTAAATATCTCGCTGTTTATAATGTGGAAGTACCTGAGTTGTGCGCAGAGAGGCTGAGAGGTGAACGAGGTGCCCGTTGTTCTGGGGGTCAACATAGAAGTCTGGGTGAAGGGTCACGACCTGAGCGAGACCCTCATCCAGAGAGGACGCGGTGCGGATTGCTCTGCCCTGCAAAGGACAAAAGAGAGGTGAAGAGGTGTGTGAGTGTTGGGGGGGGGGGGGGGGGGGGGGGGGG
>JANZLB010000019.1:38438951-38449663 GCA_026167865.1 Notarius quadriscutis
AGTGAACTGCTCTTAGTCTGGCCTGTCACCTAGGACCTGTCTGCCTTGGGAGACCCTAACAGGGGCATAGTGCCCCCAACAACATAGCTCCTAGGATCATTCAAGCACACAAACTCCTCCACCACAATAAGGTGGCAGTTCTAGGAGGGGTAAATAAATAAATACATTTATTTTCCAAATACAGAGCCTGGACAAGTGTGATTGAACAGCTCCCAGACGCAAACACAGTGTGCTCGTACAATTTATTACCGTCTATTTTATCTATTTGTGATGTGTGGGTATAATACCTCATTATTTTTCTGAACACGTTTTGTTTAGTGGATGGGTGTAAAGGGCTAAATCAGCTACTAACAGCCTCCTTTGTTTTGTTTTTTTGTCTTTTTTATGTGTCGTACTTTTGACAAATTAACTATTAAACTATCTCACACAGCAGGAAAAGTGTTTCTGTGTCAAATCCTGCACTGTCATGATATGTTTCGAATCCATCTCTCTCTCTCTCTCTCCCGTTATTCAGTCCGTTCCTCTGCATCTGTAGCTCTTTCTTAGTTGAATTACTTGTGTTGGTGTTTATATGTTTCTGATAATACTCATTTTTGTTTTGGTTTATTGAAATTACAGTCTAAAAAAGAAAAACCGCCCCCTCCGCCATTTCCCAGGCTTTTCGAGAACGACGCTACGTGCGCGCACCCCCGATTCTTCGCAAGTGGGCGTGGTTGTGTACACGTGATGCTGCGTGCGCGCACCCCCGATTCTTCCCAAGTGGGCGTGGTTGTGTACACGTGATGCTGCGTGCGCGCCCCGTGCGGTGTTTACAGGCGTCCGGAGCTGCTGCTGAGGTGATTCTGTCCCCGGCAGTGATATCAGCTGACTGACTGTGTCATGTGCGAGTAAATCATATCAATAAATTAATTCGAGTTCGTTTTAAACCTGAGGAGCGCCATGTATCGGTCTCTGTACGCGTTCAAATCGATGGAGTCGAACTCAATGCCGTTCGCGGCCGGAGAGAGTTTCCTCATCCTGGAGAGGAGCAACCAGCACTGGTGGCTCGGGTCCCGCTGCAGCTCCGGAGAAACCGGCTACATCCCGGCCTCCTACCTGGAGAAGATCCCGGTACGCACGCGCACACACACGAAAGTGAAGTTAGGAAAAGCAGATCCGCTTTAGACTGAAATATAAACACAGGTCTCGCGCTCTTTAAGTGGATTAATGCACAGATTTTAGGCTTGTGTGTGCGTTTTTCACATATTTGACACGAATCTTAAATGAAAAAAATAAATCAGTTTAAATTTCCTATCTTATTCTATCACATGAAATCCATGATATGCTTGACTGCAGTTTCATTCTGGACTCTGATTGGTTGATTACACTATGACCACGCCCTCCGAGCAGATTGACCCGGAAGTCAGGCAGAATGCACCAGATGGCCTCCTCTGCTGTCACATCTCATTCAGACTAATTCAATTATTTCCAATGTTCCGTTCCCTGGGTAGCATTGTGTAAAACTAGAACACCACCAGAACTAAAACTCTCCTTTTATTGAGTGTTAACCAGAATAAAGGGTTTGAGTTTAGTCATCACCGAATATGGTCAGCTTTATGAATGCACAAAACTAGTGTTGATGTATTGCACTTAATAAATGTGCATGTGTTTAGTTTTTGATGCTTATATAATTTTTCAAGGTCACATACACAGAGAGAGTGACAGACTGTTTCTGTGTGTGTGTGTGTGTGTGTGTGTGTGTGTGTGAGAGAGAGAGAGAGAGAGAGAGAGAGTGACTGCACTGTTCCTGATGACAGATGGTGGACAGAATGTTAGAAAAATGTGATGTAATACATTCTCACACTGCTTTAAAAAGAAATGCGTTTAATTTAAATACTGTAGTTTAAAAAAAAAACTGTACATTTGCTCACTGAAGTGAAAAGTATTTATGTGGATAGTTTAAAGTGTGACTGTGTTATGTACCATTAGACACTCGGAAGATTTTCAGATCATCATTCTTCACGCCAAAACTGAAAACACAGATTCTCTGTCTCTCTCACAGACTCCAGAGCATGATGAGGTTCTCCAGTCGATAGACAGAGCCATCGAGGGGATCCACAATGTGGCCATGAAGAACGGTGGGAAGTACAACTTGGAGCAGAGAGATGTGCTGCAGTGAGTCACGGTTCCTCTGGGCCTGTGTCAGTGTATTGTGTCGACATTCACATTTGCAAGGCTTATGTTCGATATATCCCAGATGAAAGCTTGCTGGATATGTAGATAACTGTGCCGCACTCACCTTTTTGTCCATCTGAAACATGATTAAAATCACCAGAGGGCAACTCAGGGCAGAAACCTCCCTGTCCACTCTGTTTCCATGGCAACCTGTATAATAAGTCAGCTATTCTGGGATGGAGACTTGTTTCTGTGCAGCAGCATGGATGATCTCTTCAGCTTCTCTTTCAAATGTTATGCTGTTGACGTTGTGATTGTTCTCGTGAGCTGCGTCTCAAATCACACACCATGTCTAAGTTTGAAAAGAGGGTTTTTAAAAAAAAAATCCAAACAGTAACTGATCCTCTGTGATCGTTTTCCATCATCCTTTTTCCTGTGGTTACACATGTACAGTCTCAATAAGTCCTGTGTGTGTGTGAAGGTGTTCTCTCTCCATCTCACCCTGACAGGAAGCTCATCCACCACAGGAAGGAGACGCTGTCTCGCCGGAGTCCGACTCCTTCCAATCACAAAACAGGAATTCCCTCCTCCAGCAGTGAGGTGTCGCTAAGCTCCGCCCACCAAACACCCAATGGCCTGAGCCGGGCTTACAGCTGCCAGGCCAACGAGTCAATCACAGATAACACCGAGAACATCAATGTCCCAGGACTTTATCAGGTACTGCAAGTGTGTACACACGCGCGCGCGCGCACACACACTCACATTCTGACTCACACACACTTTGCTGGTCTTCCTTCAGGTTCCTCCTCAGCCTTGTCGAGCCACTCCCATAACCCCGCCCCCTCCAGAGAAACAGAAAGAAAGCCGCCGACCAGGTGCATAAGCCACGCCCCCAAACATGATTTCTTGGTCATGTTCATTCATAATTCACACAATTTAATGGATTTTAATGTTCTGAAGTGTGAGTTAGATTCATAAATCAAAGTTTGTATTTGTTCAATAAAACATTGAGAATTTATTGGGGAAATTAGATTTCTAAATTATCTTTTGCCTCTAAAAAAAAAAATCTGAATAAATTTATTTAATATTTTGTTGAATAAAACACTTATTTCTGTTCTGAACAGGTCCTGAGGTTCCAGTCAGAATGATCTCTGGCTCCGCCCACAGCCCTGGTCAGACCACCCCTATTTCTGTCTCTCCATCCATAAGCTCCACCTCCTCACAGTCTAGCTCCACCCATTCCATCATGCTCTCTGATGACAGCCTCCCCAGTGCATCGAGCACTCCACCTCCTGTGCCGAGCCGATCAAAAGCCCCACCCCCTCCTCCAACTGACATCTCACATACTCAGAAGACCCCGCCCCTTCCTCAGCCTGACATCTCTCATTCTGAAAAGACCGTGCTTCCTCCTCATCCACCTGACCTTTCCCACTCTAAAAAGACCCTACCCCTTCCTCTATCTGAACCCTCCTCCTCAAAGAAAGGTCCTGCCCCTCAGCCTCAGTCAGTCATGTCTCAGCCTGCTGGTGATGTCCAGTCAGAAGCCGAGTGGCCCTCAGCCCCACCTCCTGTATCTCTCAGCCCCACTGCTACTGACAGCCCCACATATCTGTCCTTGGTTCCCATGACAACAGGGGCAGAGCTGATTGAGCTGGTCCGGAAGAACACAGGCCTTAGTTACGAGTTGTCGCGCATCGCTGTGGGTGTTGTCGTCGGCCATCTCCAGGCAACTATCCCGGGGGCAGTGGCCGAGCTGGAGCAAGTGTTACTCTCTTTAGTCGAGAGCAAGGTTAGCATACAACGGCTATGCGATTCATGTTGACGCAGATGATTGCTTACGTGTTTAGTTGTGTATATATATCCTCATTCTATCCTGCTAAAGGTAAAAAAAAACAAACATTCATTATCATTTCAGGATCTGAGTGCGGCATTACCACAGGGACAGGTGTGTCATGATGAGCAGCGGTTGGAGGTGATCTTCAATGATTTAGCTCGTCACCGTGACGACTCGCAGCAGCGCAGCTGGGCTCTGTACGAGGACCATGAGCTCATCGCGTGCTACCTAGAGGAGCTGCTGCAGATACTGGTGAAATATTAATATAACATACACACATGCACACTCAACCTATAATTGGCATCAGTTTCAGTTCTTTGTAGCTAGGTTTCACATCTGTGGTTTGTGTGTGTTCAGACAGATGCAGATCCAGAGGTGTGTAAGAGGATGTGCAGGGCCAATGAGTCTGAGCCCGTATTGTCTCTCATCTCTTATTACCAGATGGTGAGGAAGCGCATTCTCTCTCTCTCACACACAAACAAACAAACATGCACATGTGTTAAATAGAAGTGTGTGTGTGTGTGTGTGTGCGCGCGCATACATTATGCAGGAGCATCGTGTCTCTCTACGGCTGCTGCTGTTGAAGGTGTTTGGTGCAATGTGTGGTCTGGACGCTTCACTCATCTCCACACTGCTCAACTCCATCCTCCCCATGGAGCTCGCACGAGACCTGCAGAGCAACACACACGGTCAGAGACAGGGAAACGGGCAGAGATGGATAGAAACATACAGGGAGAGAGATTGATTGCACCTTTTATGAATTGTCCTGACCCAGGATCAGCTTTATGGATGTGAAATGTAGTTTCCTTATGTAGCTC
Organism: Notarius quadriscutis; assembly: GCA_026167865.1. Taxonomy (NCBI): domain Eukaryota; kingdom Metazoa; phylum Chordata; class Actinopteri; order Siluriformes; family Ariidae; genus Notarius; species Notarius quadriscutis. The sequence goes on from JANZLB010000019.1 coordinate 38,443,758, forward strand.
CAGTTTAGTTAATGGATTTATTAATCTGATCTCAGATCAGTTTTAAAGGGGTTGTAAGTCTAATCTAAGAGCCAGTGGTGTTTTCTTTCTCTCTGCAGAACATCAGAAGATGTGTTACACAGCACTCGTAATGGCCATGATCTTCTCCATGGGGGAGCAGCTGCCCTACCGCCACTATGGTATCGTCAACACGCACCTCTGTGGGAAAAATTTAGCATTTAACACAGAAACCTTTGGACTGACATCCTCTTGCCATTTCTCCATCGCTCTCTCTCTCTCTCTCTCTCTCTCTCTCTCTCTCTCTCAGATCATCTGAACTCTGGATTTATTCAGTTCCTGTTGGACGTGATCGAGGACGGACTTCCATCAGACCCGACTGAACAGCTTCCAGACCTGAGTGTCAACCTGCTCCTTGCCTTCAATCTACACCTCACAGGTCCAGACAGACAAGGAGACATTTTTTTTTTTAAATACAGAACATCACTTTGTGTATTTGATTTGTTTGCTTGAATGTGTGTGTGTGTGTGTGTGTGTGTGTGTGTGTGTGTGTGTGTGCGTGCGCACGTGCATGTGTGTTTTCTCTTCCTCAGTGCCGGATAATAACATTGTGATGCAAACTTTGACAAAGAGACATAATGTGAAAACTCTCACTGAGAAAATCCTGCTGCTGCTCAACAGAGGAGGTTCTACACATACATACACACACAAAACAAAACACCTCTCATGGACAAACCCATGAAAACATTATGTACTGTTAAATTGTGTGATTTTGAGTGTGTGTGAGCAGATTGTTACTGACTCTCGTGTGTGTGTGTGTGTGTGTGTGTGCGTGCACGCATGCCTGTAGAAGACCCTGTGTGTGTATTTAAACACACCCCTCCAGCTCCACACTCTGTACTCAAGTTCCTGCAGGACGTTTTCTCCAGTCGCGACACGGCTGGCATTTTCTACCACACTGACATGATGGTGATGATCGACATCGCAGTCCGGCAAATATCAGACCTGTCTCCGGGAGATAAGGTGTGTGTGTGTTAAAAATAAAATTAAATAAATAAATATAAAAATACACATGCACACTTAACTAGTTTTAAAGAAACAGTACCTCCTGGTTGTAGGGTTTTTTTTTTTTTATGGTCTATCTAAACCATCCTTCCTACTTCCCTCTGGTCGCGCTCTCTCTCTCTCTCTCTCTCTAGTTGAGGATGGAGTACCTTTCACTCATGCACGCCATCATGCGCTCCACCGACTACCTGCAGCATCAGCACCGTCTCTCTGACCTGCAGGCGGTGCTGCAGAGGATTCTGGGAGAGGAAGACGACCCTGGCGAGGACGAAAGCTTGGCTCAGGCCAGACAGATGGATAAGCTCATAGTGCAGCAGATTTATAAAGAGTTCCCTCAGATCAGCACAGACTGATGGCTCCATCCCAAGTGCACTCCCATGTTTTCCACATTGTCTCACACTAAATTCTGTGAACTACTCCTTCATTTTAGAAGCATCTTGAACCCAAATGTCTATCAGCTGAGACGTATTTATTGTACATAAACTAAGCTACGTAGTAATCCATAATTCCTAACTACAGGTCCAAATTTTCATACACTTGTATCAGGTAGCATAATTTAAGGTCCATAATCTTCATTTTGATTCACGCGTTGTGTAAAACAGCATTGACAAACAGCAACAGTCTGAATTCACAAATTTAACTTTGGGGGGGTGGGAGTGGAATTGTATCATTTGTGTGCATCAGTTCCAGCTCCACCTGCACCTTTAGACATTTGGACTTGGAGCTTTGATGCCATGTGACAACAAACTGCACTAAATGGGAGAATAAAGATGGAGGCCCCATCATGCAACAATTCAAGATTTTATATTACAAGAGGTCACACAGTGTCCTGATTACATAAAATATATTAAGTGAGCTTCTATTATGATTCTGCAGAATTTATAGCATCGGTGTGCACCTTACAGTTAGGGAAATACAGTAATAAGTGCTGGAGGTCAGCCTAAATTATACAGACTGTAGCTAACCTATGGATGTCCTCAGGCTTCTGCACCAGCATTAGGTAAATCTGATCGAATAACCTGCAGCCTTTTCCCTTTTTAGTCTCCTGCTGCAGGTCGTGCAACATCACTTTATCACACTTCACCTGAATCTCAGCTTTAAACGCCTGAGCCTTACTAAACCTCCTGTGCTGTCTTTAAACTGAGCTGTTCTAGGGCATGTGATCCTGCAATATTCTAAATAAGTGTTTTTGTCCATTCAGTCTAATGTTACTGTTGTTCAGATACATATCATCTCAGTCTCTACCTCTCTCTTTTTTTTCCCTGTGCATATTTGTTTGTTCATCCCATTATTGTAATGTAATGGAGGAGAATCTCTTTCCGTATCTCCAGTATTCAATATTAGATAAAGGGTACCTATTCACATTACTCTGTCAGTATTTTAACTCACACACTCTTGAACTTGTACACATAAACATACTGTACATTCTGCCAATAGAGAGAACTCTGAAATGAAGGTGTGATGGAGTGAACAGCTGTGTGTGTGTGTGTGAGAGAGAGATTTAAAGAGTTGAATGTAAATCTGTATCAGAGTTGCTTTAATGATGTGTTAAATCTTATATTTTCTCTCAGAGATGATTGTGTTCAGAAGGGAAATGGTAACAAAATGTATTTTCGTAATGTTTACAACACTAATAAAAATGCCAGTCATCCTAATGAACACTAACTCACGAGTCAAGTGTGATTTTTTATTATTATTATTATTATTGTATGAAATGGTGATAGTGGCTAATCTGGGCTGAGAGCCAATTTGTGGCCCCCAGGAGTGAAGTTAATTTATCGAGCTAAATTTTAGAATAGTTTAATGTTATAAATATCCATCGGCAGTCCAACAGGTTGATAAATGTATATAAATCAGTTGTAGTTCACAAAATCAGTTATAACAGCTTTAACATTGTTGTATGAATCGGAGGAATTGAACAAAACAGTATGGAATCGATTCCGAGCCGACTCATTCGGATTCCAGCCGCACAAGTGAATCCAAAATGTTTTTTTTTTTTTTAGAAATAGTGCTTAACAAAAGGTTGTTAAAAAATAAAACTATTATTCAAACCACGCATATCAGGAGCTCATTTCGGGTTCATGCATGGACTCGGAACCGAATACAAAACTTTATGCAATCGAGCATCTGTTTAAGATGGCGGCCATTAGGTGTCGCTAAGAATATCCAGATCTCACGCCACATATTTCACACAAAACCGGAACGAAAAATGTGATTGTAACAATGATTAACTGGCTGTGATTATGATTAGCTAGTTAGACGTTTTCAGCACATTTTGCGAATTGGTTACTGTGTGTAAATACTGAATGTATTCATATTTCTGCACTGATATTTGTCCGGAAGTCTTATCGAGACGCTCCTGGAGTGACTGAGGTGTAACAGTAAAATAGGTCCGGGTGAATATTTAGGTGAAAGGTCTCTAGTTCTTTCTGTCCTTGTGCTGAGTTCTGAAGGGAAATACGGCACGGTCAGGTTCAGTTTAGGGGTGCTGGGTATTTTTTAAAACACTTTTTAAGTTGTTTTTATATTCCTCCAGAAGTTTGTTAGCCATGTCAAAACAAGCGCAGCCCATAAGTCCGGGTAAGAATTTCCTGGCCGGTGGCTTTGGAGGAATCTGCCTGGTGTTCGCTGGCCACCCTCTGGACACCATCAAGGTAATCGAGGACAATGTTTGGATAGTTTGGTCAATTATATCATAAAAAAACAAGCAAAAACATGCATGTAAAGACTCCTTGAGGACAGGACTGGGCCACCACGGTCTCTTCCTTTTGCTCATTCAGAGCCTGCAGGCTGGTGAACTAACTTTAATAAACCAACATTTAAACATGTAATATAATGTAATAAAGCTCGGGGTTTTTTTTCTTCAGATCAGAAATAAATTCCAGTTTGCAGTTTCTTTTATTGCTGGTTTCTTTAGGGAATGGTTTTACTGTGGTTTTACTCCACATCTGTGAGCTTAAGACCTTTGGCACAAATCTGCTCTCAGCTTGGACCACGTGACAGATCTGCTGACGTCACATAATTATTAATAAGGGATCTGTGCAAAACAAGTAATGAGTGGTGTGTGTCTGTGTGTGGGGGGACAGGTGCGTCTGCAGACTCAGCCCAGGCCAGGACCAGGTCAGCCGTCTGTCTACGCCGGAACATTTGACTGTTTCAGGAAAACCCTTGCCAAGGAGGTGAGGTGCCGTGCCAAAACCTATGCAGAGAAACTCTGGAAAGGAGGACTGACATTACAGTAATTCAAGATAAAATTAGCAGCATGTCTCCAAACCTGATCTGATGGATTCACATGACTTAACATATAGATTTTTCAAACATTTTTGTTTCATCCTAATAAGGATACGCCTGGTTAGAATACATTTCTCTAATTATGAGTTTGCCATGGGTGTACAAACTTAAGCACTTGATCTTTTATGACTGATCTAATTGGTATCTCTCTCTCTCTCTCTCTCTCCCCCCAGGGGTTTCGGGGCTTGTATAAAGGCATGGCCGCCCCCATTATTGGAGTCACTCCCATGTTTGCTGTGTGTTTCTTCGGTTTTGGTCTCGGAAAGAAACTACAGCAGAAAAGCCCCGATGACATTCTCACGTGAGTCTGCATAGATTTAAACAGTACCACAAACACTCATAATTATTCACTGATTCACCCAATCATGTCTCACTCCATAATTATTGTGAAATGAATAGGAAGTGGGCATGGTTAGGAGAATGTAGAACATTAGTCTGAATCCACAGATGGCTCTTGAGAGTGAAAGAGGTCTTCAATGTTCACTTATTTTCAGTTACTTACTCAGTTAGATGTCGATGTTTTCGTGGAAAAAAAAAAAGTCATGATGAATCCAGACCTTACAAATCTGCAAATAGAGACCACCTCCTAATAATACAAACCACACTCCCTTCACTGGAAAACTGAATTCGCATAATCAGATTTATGTTAACGTATCGCGACAGGATTGGCTCGTAGATTGGAAGATTCACCAACACCTTTGTTTGTCACATGTTGAACTGTAATCCAGTGAGCCGTTCAACTGATTTAGAGAACCGAGATGGAAGATATTGAGTCTGAAGGGCTGTGGGTGTGTGTGGGGCAGGTATCCTCAGCTGTTTGCAGCCGGGATGCTGTCCGGTGTGTTCACCACAGCCATCATGGCTCCTGGAGAGAGAATCAAGTGCCTACTGCAGGTGTGTGTGTGTTACATGCTTCCTCCTCCTGTATGTTATGTGTGTGTATGACGACACCTTTCACAGCTCAACTGGTTGTGTGTGTGTGTGTTTGTGTGTGTTACAGATCCAGGCATCTTCAGGAGAGATTAAATATGCCGGGCCCCTGGACTGTGTGAAGCAACTTTACAGGGAAAGTGGAATCAGAGGCATCTATAAAGGCACCGCACTCACACTCATGAGGGGTGTGTACACGTCACTGAACATTTTTCACTCGGGTCTGTCACTCGGTCACATAATAAACATTTAACACACACGACTCGAAAAGCTTTGTGATTTTTCTTTAGTCCCGGTCGGTGAAGTCAATCCTGAAGGGCTGGCTGTGTCCCTCTGCCAGTGCTGTGAGCTCACCGCTGTGGCTGCAGAGAGTGTAAATGAATACAGAGTGTGTTCCTATGAGTGGAACAGTAACACAAGCAGTCATGTGTTTTCTGTGGCTAAATCTCAAATGTCTTTCTGCACTGTTAATAAGGGCACTAGGTAGGGAGCATGTCAGTGTGTTATATGTAGGGCACAGAGTGAATACGAAGGCTTATAAAATCCTATTTAACTCTTTACCCCTTAAAGCAGTTGCTACAGCCACCCTTGTATATGTATATACTGTTCACCCTTAGAACATA
>JANZLB010000019.1:38454506-38474149 GCA_026167865.1 Notarius quadriscutis
GAAGCCTTTCGGATGAGAGGTGAAACGTCTTCAAGAATCTTCAAGCAAGTCCAGTTGCTCTCTTCTACCACCCACAAAGGCTGTTTACCTGCTCACTACAATAGCAAGCTAAATGTTTTTAGCCACAAAGCTAAAACTAACCAAGCTAATCTTTTTGAAATTCAACCATCACCCACTTCTTCCCCAGGAACAACAGAAATGTGTTTTTTACTCTTTGGTTATAGCTGGAAACCAAGTAAACACGACTACAGACTAAAAAAGGAAACCATGCTGGCCTACCTTCTCATCCTGAAGAAGGTGAGATCATCAGGATCCAAAGTGTCTGCTGGTTCTCTTTCTCTTTAGTCCTCCAGATGTTTTCACAGGTCAGTGATTGCTGTTTAATCACAATTAGCACTGAACAAATGCTCAGAAGCTGCTACATGAAACTCAGAAGTATTTTTGAGTTGGGTTCATTGTTCATGTGATCAGGTGAAGAGAATGTAATGGAGACTAAAGAGAGGAGGTTGTGATTGTCCTGATGGGCTGATGGTCATGTTTCTGGTTCTGAAATACAGTGAACACATTGAACAATTCCTCCAACACGAAGGCAAGACATCCTTCTCACTTCTTCTCCATTTATTCATGCACCTTTGACTTGAATGAATTATTGAGTGTATTATTTTAATGTGCAGTGTTGTGTGCTCTCTCTCTCTCTCTCTCCCCACACACCCTCGTGCTGCTGAGTCATGTGTCATTTGTGAACAAGTCGGTTCTTTTTTAGTGAACACTGAGAACCGAGTCCTTTTTGAGAACTTTTTTTTTCTCCACGTCTGTGCTCAACTTTCATTAAAGTACCGTATTTGGAATTTGAAAATGATCTTCATAATTATCTCGTTTAAATACAATTGAATTTTCAGGAAATCAAACAAGCACCATAATATTCATGATTGCGGTTTTGTGAAAGCACACGTGACACATTACTGTAGAAAAATATCTCTAAAAATGCAAAATAATGTCATGTTAATCAGAAGGAAGAGTGAGATTTCATATGTGATGAGAAGGCATGCAGGAACAATCAGTGGTCAAAATGTGTCTGTTTTCAGACAGAAAAGAGTCGATGGGGAGTTGAAGGAATTGACTCTCGTTTGTGAGCTGGGCCAAATGATCTCTCCCAGAAAAGAGCCGAAATCCCCATGTTCTGGAGGCCTTTCTACCAGGAGCATCAAACTCTCTGAGGACGCCTATCTTCTGAAGCTGTCTTGTATTTTAAGATGATTTGGATTACTGTTTTAAAGTCTAGCAGGTGCGACCATGCAACACAACACTTCTGTTCTTGGCCACACATGTCTCTGTTCTGAATGAGAGGACTGTCCATGATCTCAGCATGATCCTTGAGATGTGTGTGGAATGACGGGGATGTGAGGGATGGGATTCTGCAGGAAGGAAGCAGGTTGCATGATGGTTATTTGACACTTTGTTTAATTATAACCAGAACTTCTCTGACATAACGTTATCCTTGTGGGAGGATTTTATAATTGGCACAAATCAAGACAAATCTACAAGGTCTACTTTTTTGGGGGGGGAGCTGCTAATCTTGTTGGGGACATGTCCCCCCCACCAGTCCCCATATTTCCTCTGCCCCGAGTTGACAATGATTTGAGTAGCCAAACTCCAAGCCAACCAGATTTAAAAAAAACAGCGAAATTTATCAAAAAAAATAAACAGATTTATCCACAGCAAGGATAAATTTGTTTTATTGTCATATCCTTGTGACAAATTATTTTCCCTCTCTCTTTTGGGTGGGTCAGTTCTGAGCTGCAGGTGAACATACCAGACCAACACACTCGAACAAGTCCAAACCCCAAGCGAGGGTGATGAGCTTCTGGAATGTTTCTCAAAAGTTCTTCCTTGTTCACAGTTACATTTGGCTCGTCAGTATTTTATTGTTCCAGATCGTTCCATCCTTAACAATGTTATTTTGGTGTGGAGATTATTTAGGATTTGGTGAACACTGGTTGAGATGTTTGGGCTTCACCAGCTCCGTGTTTGAAGGATGGAAGTGAAGATGAAGAGTAAAACGCATCCTGTGTACACTGTCTGGAATCAGCGTTCACTCCCCAGAACCTTTTGTGGTTCTACCACAATCCTCAGCACTGATATTCTATGGAGATGTGCCTGGGTTTGAACTCAAGGACCTTTTGAACCTCAGACAAGAGTCAACCTACCAAGACACAGAGGCTTGCCTGCTCTGAGGAGCTTTCATTTTTCACTTTCATCTTAAAGTTCTCAAAAGAACCAAATCAGTGCCCTCAACCCAAACCACTGAACCAGACAGACGAGGGTTAGAAGAGGAATTTTTTTTTTTAAATTACAGAACCAATTCTATTTTTTTCTGGCAAATTCAGCACGTCGTCACTTTTTTAGCTGTGAACACCTCGTTAGAGGAACACCACACTACAAATATTTCATCGAAGCCTAGAATAAAGTGATCATTTCTCAGATGGAAACAAAGATGCAACTGGGTTCTCAGTTTACTTGATAATTCTTAATTTATGGCACAATAACTAATCGACCTGTGTGTGGGGAGGCCTGTTCCAGTAAAACAGTGACTAGGTGATGTTACTGTTCCCACCCCAAAATTGATTACTTTCCTCACAGCATGTTTTATTCCTCTTGTATCACAGCAATTTGCCAAAGAGTACAATTTATATTTGATAGATTTCCAAATATTTTTAGCAATACTTTTTGTCGACTGTACAGTCACATTTTAATGTTGTGGAACATCCACATTCCTCTGTCAGTAGTTAAATTACAGCACACATCTTTGAGGAGAGTTAATTTTTCTGTGCTCATGCTTCCTTCAAGTCTTTCTTGGAAGTTAATATTTTACAGATCCAAGACAATAAGCTTTCACATCAACATGATGGAAAACAAAATGCGCGCCACAAGCAAAAACTTTATATCGTCCACTTGTATTTTCTTTAGTCGCTAAAATTATCAGGTTTATTTTGCGTTACTGTAGCAAACTGAAAATCAGAGACTTGTGCATTTAGAGTCCGAGTGTCTGCTCATGTCCAGTTTGTCCTTTCTATTTCAGCCATTTAAAGAGATTTTAGCTTGCCGCTGTTCACGTGGCTTTGGATTTAAAAATAGCCTTTGAGTTAGCAATAATACTGCGGTTACAATAGTCTCCACTTGTCTCATTATGATATTTTCAGAAAGAACGTGAAGATAGCAGAACATATTGACAAGCTTCGTTGCTCGACAGTTGTCAGGAAACTGGTTTTTGTTTGGCTCTCCGTCAGAACACCAGACTGTTTTCCCTCATAACATGGTCATGGTTTTTGAATTATAAATCACAGAAGTTCTGAAATCACTGTCCTGACGTGTAGAACTCCCTGGAAGTCAGTCAGTCATTTTAACACACTGCACATGGCAGTTTGTCTCCTTTTGGCACAACGAGGGGTGCCAGTATTTTTGGAACACCTTTGAACTGTATGCCACTAGAACGAACACTAAAATATTAAATGACCAAGTTAAAGTAAGGTTTTGAGTTAACACTACTGATGGATGCACAATGCCATAAATTTTTCAAAATATTCCTCTCAAGGTTTCAATTTGGTTAGAGATATTTTTACACAAAAATGATTCTCAAGATCAATGAACACTAGTGTGTGTGTGTGTGTGTGTGTGAGTGAGAGAGAGAGAAAATATGACTTGTATTCAAGTTTTCTGGATTTTTTTTTTATTTAAGAAATTTGAAGTGCCCGCAAAACAAACCCTCCAGAGCTGCCAGCTCAAAGTCTTCAATATTTACATCACAAACAAACATTTACGTTGATGTTTTCTACTCGTCTCATCCCCATGAAGATTTTCAGAGTTAGGTTCAAGGTTGAAAATAAAAAGGGGCAACTCTCCTGGGGTTTAAGCCATTTTCACCGAGTTTTTTTCCCCCCCTCAAATATTTAAAATATTTACAGTCCCTCAAACCACAAAACTCCAAGAGCCGGCATTTGAGCCTACGCTAACGTGGATTAGCAAAAGTGAGTGACAAAGCAAGGCTGATGAGTTGATCCTCTGAAATGCACAGTCCCAACAATATTTCTCCTGACCGATAGACGCTGTGCAGGATTATTAAAAAAAAAATTAAAAAAATTTAGTCTGTTACAACGGCGTTATATTCTCCATCTGGAGGAGGAAGAAGAAAAAAAAAAAAAAAAACCCACACACATTAACTTTGCATCACTCGAAAAAAAAAAAAAACCCGCATCCTGATTTCCCAAAGAATTTCCATGAGTTAAAAAAAAAAAATTAAAAAAAATAAATAAATACAAATACAGCAGAGAAATGTGAAATGGGAGATAATGTGGAGTGGTGCTGCACACACTGATATGTAGGAGAATTCCAAACGTCGCCAGGTTCTCCTGAGCTCCATCAAGACTGAGAACACAAACGCATCCATGACATCAAGGCTGATACGAGTCCAGGTTTGTAAAGACGCACAGGATCACACCGAGGTGATGACGATCATGAGGTGAGGCGAAATGCTGGAGATCTGGTTGATGAGGTCGGGAGCAAGCCGTGAAAGGTGAGACTCTGAAAACTCGCACGGAGGGAAGATCTGCAACACGTAGGCAGGCTAAAGAAGACAGCAGGAAAAACATGAGGGTCCCACACTTACCAAATCATTACATGTTCTAGAGATAAAAACCTGATGTGCACGCACCTGATTGGAGCCAGGATTGGGGACGTTGATGATGCCTGCAGCCAGTTTGGCCTTCAAGTAGTTAATGAAGGCTGATTTCAGCACTTGTGTCTGTGTCACGACATCTTCCTGATTTAGACCACAAGGCATAGCGAGCAGAAGGCAGAATTCGCTCTCACCCTGCAGACAAAATGGAGAAAGTGGTAAGGTATACAAAATGACAGGGTAATAAAAAATAACCATCTAGAAATCTTGAGAATTTGTGTCTCGGAATACAGCAAAAAAAATTTTTTTAAAGAAAATTTGTTTATAAAGTGAAAAACCTATGTAGTTCAGACACTTACAGTCATTCTGCGAGCTACTCCTTCCAGCTGTTGTGTTTCTAATCTCATCCTCTGGACAATACGCAGAGGAGGTCCAGTCTCTGGCACAGGAAGCGAGCGCAGACCAAGAGACTTGTTTCCACACACAAAATGCAACTGGACAGCAGCAGTTTCATTTTTCAATGCCAGCAAGCCTTGCCACACTATAGGATACCTCTGTTCAAGACAGTTTTTTTTTTTTTTTGGGGGGGGGCAAGAGAGAGCAAGAGACACAGAAGATCTTTAATAGTCACATTTTCAAGTGTTTAAATTATTTTTCCTCCAATCCTAAAATTATATCCCTGTGGCTTACCGTGAGCAGCTGTACCATATTGATTTGCTGGTGTCCAACAGGTTCAACTTGACCTTCATTCTGAGCCTGGTTGTGATCAGATTCTTGAGCACCCTTTTTTGGACAATGAAACAGATGTAGTACAAATCATTTGGGTATCAAGTGCAGTGCAGAAATAACACAGATTTAACTTGACTGTTTCAACTTGCCTGTGATGGAGTGATGTTGCGAGGAGGTTGGCTGATCCCCAGTGGCGAACTTTCAGGAAACTGCAAGTGCACAGTGCGCAGATTGGTGTACATATTTGAATACTCAGAAAAGGATGGCACAGTCCCCGAGGAGATCATCTGTACTCGCTTAGGAGAGGCCATGGCAGGCAGTGCACCACGTATTCCTAGCATTCCATCTTTCCCAGGGGGTGGTGTGGCCCTCTTTACTTCAGACTGCTTTAGGGCATCCTTGTCAGACACACCTTTCTGCAAGAGGTGGGCCCGTGGAGAGAGCGAGGCTGTAATGCTGGTTGGGGTTGAGCTGGGAGGGCCAGCCTCTGCTATATGCCCCTGGTGCAGCTCGGCAGCCGGACGCTCCCCCTGTGGGTGGTATATGAGCATCCGCATGTCTCTCGTTTGCATGTTAAACCGGTCCATTGGCAAGCCGCTGTGAAGCGCACTGCGGTATTCAGCTGGTAACGACTCTGGTTTGAGTTGAGTCGCCGTTTGCCTTCCAAGTACTTGATGAAACCGTCTTGCTGCCTCCTCCTCACTCGTTTCATGACCCCTTGCACTGGCCGGGTTGACTTTGAGAACCATTTCTCTGTTCCCCACAGCATGAGGAGACGTGGGGCGCTGTTGACCAGGCGCCCAAGATGAAGAGAGGCCTTCAGAGTGAATTCCATAGTTCATCACCGATAGTGGTGGTGTGTTGACCCTTACATCTCCCTGAGAAAGATGACCCATGGAAATAGCCTGGCCCACACGGTGAGGTGACATTCTGCCAAGGTTTCCATGTGTACTATGAGGAGGCATGATAACCGACTGCTCAGTGTGGTGCATGTTGGGAACATATTGAGACATGGCAGATAAACCGGTCGCTAGGACCATAGACACGCCTTTAGGAGACGAAGAGCCAATAGGAGAAGACACTTTGGCAAAGGGAGAATGGGCGTGACTGGATTTCCGTGGCGAGCGGGGTTCCTGCTTGGTCTGAACATGTGAAGAGGCTCGATCTGTTGGCGTGCCCGATATGAACCCAACATGATTGCTACCCGTCGAAGGAAGATGAGGGCTTATGGCAGGACTTATGGTTGACACCCAGGGAGATTTCACATTTTCCACATTAAGAGGTTCGCTTCCTTCTCCTTTTTTTGGATGCTTCATCAGCATTGTGTATTCTGAGTGATGGTAACCCATTACTTGTGAGGGGCCTGGTGTCTGCTGTAATCTTTTCACAACCCCACTTTGCACCGAAGGGTACGGGTCCAATTTGTCCAGTCCAGGTTCATGCTTAGTAGAAACATTCATTTGTAATTTCAGGGTATGACTATGGTCCGCTGGAGGTACTGAGCCCTTGGACGCATCTCTTTGGGATCCACTGTAAAGTTCCTGTTTGATTTGAGGCATTGTTACCAGCTGCGTAGATTCAATATCCATTGGGCTCGGTGGTGGAATTTGACTGATTTTGGCACTAATCCTTTGTCGTCCCTCGTTCTTCTGTCCTGAGTGACTCAGCACCACAACCCCCTCAGAAGTGTTTACCCGGAGCCCAGCAGTGGGGCCTGTACTCAAGGATGTGCTCTCCACGATATAGCGACCTGGATTCCCACCCTCCTCTCCGACGGGAGGGCCATGATAAGTGCTACCTTCCTCCACGCTTGTCTGGTACATCTGTTTTGGTGGCTGCTTTTCCATGAATGGGTTCGCCATCGGAAGACCGGGTTTCTCCTCGGATTCAGGGGGGTTGCAAACTCGACTGATGACTGAGGTGGCAGTAGAGGCAATGACAGAAATCACAGATTTCTCATTAAAGACTTGCTTCGTCTCCGTGGATGGTAACGACGATGGCTGGCGAACTACCGGCTGAGCTGGAACAGAAGTTTGCCTGTTTTCATGCAGCGCACTCTTGACCTCGCTCTCCCTTGTATGCATGCTTCCAGAAGTAGCACTGATCTCCGAGATCGGAATACCTCTCGGTTTTGCAAGAATTTGACGCAGATCACTGGTGTTAGTATCACGAGCAAAGGAATCAGACAGCGATGTTGGGTTCTCTAACGGAGTTGCGGGAGTGGCTGAAGGCGAGACAACCGCCATCTCTTTAGACTGATTCAATCGGTCTGTGGGGGAAATGGAAAGTCTCGGATGTGAAGGTTTGAGACAAATACTTGTGGGAGACAGAGAAGGAGATGTACATTCATAAGGATTAAGCTGAGGCCTTAGTGATGTCGGGCTTTTGCTTGCTGCCGGACTAGATGATTTTGGCAAGTCGGGCTGCTCTTTAAGAGCACTCTCGATCACTTTAGGAACTTCAGGGACAACATTAGTGGTTATATCGCAATTTTGCTTCGATAAGGGGGCAATTACAGCAGCAGCCACAGGTGGAATCTCTGCGACTGCTGGTGCCACTGGAGATATGGACTGCGAGGACTTGACAGAAATATTCTCAGGTTCCACTACCACCTCTTTGATGGCTTCTTTTTTGTTCGCAGCAGCCTTTTGGCCTTTAGCTCTCCTCTGGGCTTTTGGTCTTCCTTTTGCCCCTTTTCTCGGCGTTCCCGTGTTTGAAGCGTCCTCTTGGACAGGGATAGAGTTGCTACCTTCAACAACTTTGGCATCTGGGACCAGAGGCTGAACGTTTGGGTCTGGATCTACAGTAGTGCCGATGACCTGGTCTTGCGGCAAGCTGCAAGACGCGTCTTCAGAGGTGATAGAATCAATAGCGGCAGCAAGTTCCGTTTCACTAGCAGGATTAGCAGGCTTGTCTTCCTCATGCCCCTCTACAAGTTCAGATAAAGGGGCTTGGGGCTCAGTCGAGTTCTTGAATTGAAGAGCAGCAGGGTCTTCTGTGAGCTTGGCAATGTTCTCCACAGCTTGTTCGAGCTCCATCTGGTGGGATAACAATGCCTCATGAGGATCTTTGACCTTTGGGAGTGCTGTTACAGACTCTTTAATATCACCATCCTCCTCCATGACCTCTTTCTCAAATCGAGGATCCAATACTTGCTCTTTGGGTGATGTACCTGGCGCCACCTTTTTAGGACCGTCGTCATGGCTTGATTCATCCTCGCCAGTTTGCAGCATTGCCTTCACCTCAGTCACATCAAGCCTGATTCTGAGGTTTTTGAGAACAAGAGATTTATCCTCCGTCATTAGCTTTGAATTACAAGTTATTCGAGTAGTTTTTGTTCTCACGCTTTTGTCCAAAGGTGACTGCTCCTGAACAGACTCGCAGAGTTTATCTAGGCTTCCAGTAATGCTTTCCGTTTGAGGAATTCTGTCTGTCTCTTGTTTTGGTTCTGAATCGCTTTGCGGTTTGTGCTCATCCTTTGGCTCCTCCTTTGGCTCATTTGTCACTGAAGGACCACCATCGTGCTGAACGTTGACGTCCCGAGAATCCACGTCCATCTCGACAGGAGTCATGATCTCAGGCATTTTATCAGCTTTTTCTCCCTTTTTTGCCAAACCAGACCCAGCACCTTGATTTGCAGCTTTGTTCAAGCAGGGAGAATGTTTGCCTTTGCCTCCTTTGGTGACTGTTTCATTGTTTCCACTTTCATTGATCTCAGACTCCTTCGTCTCAGTTAATTTTGACCGCTCGCTCTTCCCTGCTGAAAAATCCTCTCCTTGGCGCCGATTCTTCGGCGGACGCCCCCGCCGCGCAGGTGGCTGTACAGGGAGGCTGTCTGCTTCTGGTTGCTGTTGCCCTGCATCTCTGTCTCCACCACGCTTGCGTGCGCCACGTGAGGACTCCACATCCTTGCCAGTTTGCGGTGTAGATTCATCTTCTACCGGGGTGGCATAAACAGAACGTACATTTCTCCGCCTTGCTCTCACAGGGGGAGTGTTTTGTTCTATGCTTTGTTCAGTCTCGGAGCTATGGATGGGTGACTTGCCAGTTGATCTGGCATCCGAAATTGCTTTCGAGGAGTCTGCTCTTGGAGAAGAGGACCGTTTAAGCTTTTCTCTATCAATGCGTTCACTTTTGCGAGTACTCTGTTTATCTGATGCATTTGCTGGGGTCAAAGGGGCTACCGGTGTTGTCGGTGAGGTCTTGCCTTTCTTGTTTCTGGACCTCGGAGGAGGAGAGATCGGTTCCTCCACTGGAGGACTGTCCGCACCTTTGGACTCAGTTTCTTTGGCAGGAGGTTCAACTTCCATTGCTACAGGCTCGGGTTTCTCCAGTCTTCCTTCAACTTCATCGACCATCATAGGAGAGGCAGAATTCTGTAATTCAAGCTCAGTTTGAGGCTCAGATTTTGGTTCATGGCTCACCTGAGAGTCAGCAGTCTGGGTCTCGTTATCGGGGCATCGCTCGGCATCCCGGTCGTTGGTCAGTTCCGACTCTTTAACAGGACTCGTTTTAATTTCATTCACTAAAGGTTTTGAGTCCTGGGATTCAGATCTAATTGAATCAGGGGGTTCTTGGGGCAGTGAATTTGTTGAGGAGGAGACTAACGGCTGTTCGGGCTGTTTTTCTTCCTTTACTGAAAAACCGAGTTGTTTCAGGGAAGATGCTTCACCGTGACAAACGTCCCGCTGTGGCGATGTTTCCCTAGTTGTTACAACAGGTGATTTCTGAGTTTCTGGAACAGGAAGGGGTTGCATGATTTGCACAGGGCTCGACTGAGGCGTTTGTACAGGGCTGACCGGTTTGTTCTCGGCCGGCTTCGTTTCAGCCAGTTCAACAGCACCGCGCTGCTCTTCCTCCTGTGTTTTATCACCGACTTGGCCATCAACGCCTTCCTCTTTCTTGCATTCTTGCTGAGATTGCTCTTTTCCCTTCTGTTGCTGCAGTCTCGTCAACTCTAAAAAGCGATCGTGGAAGAGTACCACCGGTTCAGAATCAGGTTGACCTTCAGTTTGGCCTTGTTGATTCGCTGGAAAGCCCATACCATGTTCAGGGTCTTCATGCTTTCTTTCGAGATGCTGGAGACGTCTCGAGTCTTGCTCAAAGATAGAACTGTGAAGAAAGCGAGAGGCAAAGAGCTCTCGTCGCTCTTGTTCTTCTGGTTTCGGATCTTCCTTTCGGTCATCTAGTTTATCCTCAGACTCACTTCGTATTTTCTTTTTCTTCATGTACCATGAAGGAGTTGGTCGTGGTGCCGATTCTACCTTTTCCGTATCTTTTCTACTTCTGAAACTGGCAAAATGGGAATCGCTGTCCAGAAAAGACCAGTTGTCTTCCCTTGAAGAGGATAACGACTTTGCACGCTCCAGCAAAGCTTTAGTGTCTGGCGTAATTGTCTGGTCAAGCGCAAACGAACAAAACTTGTTCCTTTCCAGTGAGCCGGTCAGTTTGGATTCCGATAATCTGTCCCCACGATGCCGTTCAGGGAAGGACATTGAGGTTGAGGGCATGGGAGAGTTTGGTTTGTGTTCTCTATCTTCTTCAGAGTCAGAGCGCACCTCACCAGGCTCTAAATCGGGCCAAATTCTATATTCCAAATATGATCGATTGACGCGCCTTTTATCCAAGCTCCTTGAAAAGTCAGGCAGCAAGTCCTGCTTCAGGCGACTTTCCCAACGTCTCTGCTCATCATGCAGGGACGTACTTAGCTTTGACGCCTGTGAGGTATGGACACGTTTAACTGTTAGCTCCATGTCCTGGTGAGAACTGTCTTCCTGTTTTGGTTGTTCTTTCACTTCTTTCACGGTAATTAGTTGGGGAACATCTGTATATTCTTCCTCTCCATGTTGAGAGGCATTAAACCTGGGCGAGCTTGTGCTCCACTCTGCCTCTTCGCTCTTTGGCCGGAAAATTCGGTATACTCGTTCTCTTTTGGTACTAACCTCCATGTCCAAGTGATCTTGTTTCTTGCTTTTACTCGATGGAGAATTATCGGTGACATCCTGCGGTGGCTTGCCTACCTCATGCACTAAGCTACGGTGTTCGAAATCTTCGGTGTCAACACACTGAGGAGTATCTGGTTTTCCTGGTTTGTCAGGCTCTTGGAGCTGCTGGCGAAGTCTTCGGTTCTGCTCCATTTGCTTTCGATAACTCTGAGAAAGATCTATATCCAAATACTCTTCTCTGCCTTTATTGTCTTTTTCTGGGGTTCCATCGTTGGAGAAACGCCTCGACACACTTGGCCCAGACTGAGATTTTGAGTCTAAAGACTCTACGTTAGTCTCAGGATGTTCCGCTTGTCGCCCAGATGAGTTTTGGGAATCGGCTCGGTGATCCGATTCATCTTTCAAATGAGACATCCGTTCTGATTTGGACTTGGAATGCTCCCTCTTCTGTGCCTCTTTTTCGAATGTTTTCACGTCACTTTCTCCTTCCTTCGGATAAGACGGCCCAAAATCTGCAGGTTGATTTGCCCCTGTGCCCTGTTCGTCTTCAAGGCGACCTCTCTTCTGTTTTATGGCTTTACCAGTGGGATCGCCAAAACGCCTTTTTCGTGCCGCGAGCCTGTCGGAATCCAAAAGGGAATCTTTCCCTTCATTTCCAAGTTCTGATTTGAGGTGTTTCTTTGCTCTTCCTTTGCTATCCCGATCTACTGACTCGATTTTTGCACCGTCAAGCCTTTCTTTCTGCGACTCCAGACGAGACATCAGATCAGAAGGGGAAGGTTCACCCTCACCTTTGTGCCTCTGCCTCTCTGAGCTCTCCACATCTGAACCTTTCATTTTTCCAGAATTCGAATCCAGGCTAGGCTCTCTGTCCGCTTCAGAATAAGGTATGCTAGGAGACTGCACTTTCCCCCTTCTCGATTTTGTTTTCTCGCCCTTCTCTCTGTCTGCTTTTTCCTTGCGCCTGCCGCGCTTGCTCTTTTCAGTCACACTTACGCGGTCAGCCTCAGCCTGCTCCATTTCTCTGTTCAGACTCTCGGTTTTATAATCCACTGGAGACTTTTCAGGCTTTTCAAACTGAGGAGTCGGTGATAAAGAGCTACAGCTTCCACTTCTCTCAGATGAGTGCCTGTACACACGTCGCTCTGCTTCCCTCGAGACGCGGTCAGTGGGCGAAGGAGATGCAGAAGGGGTTACGGGCCGCCGCGGATGGGACGGGCTCCATCTGCTGCGGTCGGCCTCAAAACGTTCGCGTTCCCGTTCGCGTTCCCGCTGGATGTAACTATACTTTCGGATATCCTGCTCAAAGGGGTCTCTGTAATCCCTGTATTCACGTGGATCTTCATGATAGCGTGGATCATAGTGGTCGCCTTGGTAATGGTCTAGTTCTGGATAACGCTCACGGCTGCGAGCTGGGTAGTCTCGCCGTGGATCGTCGGCATAGATTCCCGGTGCCCGAACATTCTCGTAGTATGCCCTCTCTGCTGAGAACTCATGATAGGAAGGTCTTCGGTCGTCTCTGACAATGAAAAATGGGTTAAGGTTAATAAACGACTACATCTTACGTGTCAGGGGGGAAGAGAGAGCTCCATCTTATTCTTACGAGAGGCATCTTTTGTAAACAGTTACCTTCTGTCAGAGGGAATTTCATAGAAGTCACGCATATCCTGCCCTGATGCCTGCATAGAGCGATAGAATGCAACTTGGCTCTCCTGACTGGCAAAATCAACCTGTAGAGAACAAGCACATACCTGAAGCGACAGGTACGACTAGAAATATATTTTCATGCTTTAAACTCATTCAGGGCAACAAGGAAATGAGCGCAGGTCACTACCTTTATTTTGTTGCCACCAATCTTCCATCCTTTGGTCTCTCTTACAGCAGCTTGTGCAAAATCTGTGTTGTTGTACAGAATCAGGGCCATCCCTTTCAATCTGTCAAACACGACCTACGAAAAGCAAATAATTAAGCAGGGTTCAACACAAAATGAAAACGCAAGCAGAACTAGACGCATCGGTCACGTAAAATACCTTCACCACATGTCCATAGCGACAGAAGTGCCGTGTAAGGTACTGCTCTGTGATGTTAGAGGATAGACCGTCTAACCATACGCAGGTCGTAGGCATACTCTTCCCAAAACCAAGCTGCAAAAGGAAGATGGATAGCAAAGTTACGTGAAAGTGAATACATGTGATTGAAGACTTCAGTTTACTAGAGAAGCTGGACAAATACTTTGAGTCGGTTGGCACCCAGGTATTCTCCGTCCATTTTCTTAATCGCTTTACACACGCTGGCGATGTCAGAGTATTGCACAAAGGCATACTGAGGAACACCGTTAACCCTCTTAATATCGATATCCTAAAAAAGAAAGACCAAAGCAAAAGCAGGGGAGTGAGACAAGAGCACTGGCCTACTACCATTACTAATGAGAGATCAGGGGAGGGCAGGTTTTCACAGGGCATCAGTAAATATCAGTCAACCGCTTACCACAATCTCTCCAAAGCGCTGAAAAACATCAAGCAACTGCTGGTAATTCGTCGTTTTCTCCAAATTTCCAATAAACAAGGTTCTGGTCGCCTTCGGGTGAAACTCGTCAATCCGTCCGTCCAATGGCCGAAACTCATTCTCACTTTCTGTCTCTGTTGGAGTCAGCAAACCGGTAAGGAACAAATATCGAGCTGAAAAACTCAAAACCCCACAACTGCAACACTCACCAGGGCCATTCCAAGCAGTCACTTCTATCAGCATCCCAAAGAAGAGCTTTCCTTTGGACACGCTGAGCGCTTTCTCCTGGTCTTCTTGCTGTCTGAAGAACACCAAGCCGTATCGCTCCTCCGAGGCTCCATGGATCTGCACAGAGGTCACCTTCCCATACTTCTTAAACTCGTGGAAAAGTCCATCCTTTAGACTTGTGTCTGGAGAAGAAAACGTCACGTGACTGATCTTGTACTACTGCAAAAGAAGCCACCCTAACGTACACAGTTTCAATACTAACCTGTGGATCGTACAGGGAGGTTCTGAACCCTGATACCAAAACTCCTACGTGGTTCATCACAGTCCAGAGATAGTGGAGGAGGAGCTGGAGGCGGGTGAGTGGCTGCAGACTGAACCGAGCGTGCTCGGGAGCCCTCGCTGGAACTGCTGTTGGAGTCACTGCTGCCAGAGGACATAAAACAAAAACACCTCCTTGGAACAAAAAGGTACAGCACATCGAGACCAAAAATCACATTAACGAACAAAAGGAAGTCGCTAGCCTACAAACAGATCATCCCGGAACAGCCTCTGACCAAGTACACTTATCCAGCATAGTCCAAAATCTCCAAGGAAACAAGCAATAGTTCTTCTGCACAGCAACGAACTGAAATTCTCACCAAAACGTCTCCTTTTACCATCGCCGAGGATAAACAGTGATCTGAATGTCCAACCATGAGCTCAATGTGTTATAGGGTGCCTTTATTCTCAAAAATGCAGGGTTTCCCACAGCGCTTTATAGTTAGGGCGGCCGCCTTGACAACAACTGACCCCGCCTTGACTACGTCCCCCCGAAAAAAAAAACCCTGCTGCATCCACGCATGCATAGACAATTAAGATACGGCCGCATCGCGATGAGGCCAAATAGCGGCACCTGCTGATTAAATATGTTACTGCGCCATCCATCACCATTGCTACGCCAACATTATTTTTTAATTATAATATTCTTATTTGTTATTGCACTTGGATTGTATGTTATCTTGTTATTGCACTTTAAAGTGTTTTGTTTATTTATAAAAAGTTCAGTAAATAAAAGGAGGCTGTTGCCCTTAAAGAAATTGTTGGCCCTGTGCTCCAGATTTCTTGCCAACGTCACCCAAACAGGACACCACCCACCCAACCATCCCCCGGCTCGACTGTCGCCGCCGCCACTGCCCCCCGAGCGACACCCCCCTCCCCCCAGTCACCACCTTGACTGACTGATTTTCTGCGGAAACCCTGAAATGCCATTTTCTACAACGTTACAACACTAACCCGAAATGCAAACCTCTACAATAATAAAAATTAAAAAAAGGAGTACACCATTTTGAAACAAACATCTCAAATTACTGCCTTTTGTTGAATACAAAGATACAATTTAGTATTCTATGACCAATGTGTGAATAGGGAGGGACCATTTCAAAAGTATCATATTCAAAACACCACTGTTAAATTGATTCCTTAACCCAAACGGACAGATTGCGACACTCAAAATGAGCAACACCCAGTCTTGGATCCAATTACAATAATGGAAGCAGTTCATCAAAATCCACCTACCTGCCACTTCCAGTACTGCTGGTGCTGCTGACTGAATCCGAGCTGGACGATCGGCTTCGGGAACGTGAACGCGGCCCTCTACCTGGAGAAACAGGAGCTCGTTTTGGGGAATGGGAGGCTTTGGGGGTCTGTCCCGTGGTTCTTTGGGGAGAAGGGTGCCGCGATTGTGAGGAATGAGAAGATCGACTTCGGCGATGATGGTAAGTCCGATCGACACGCCGTCCCCGGTCATCGCGGTAAGGATCCCGGCGTGTGGAACCAGACAAAGTGAAAGGATCACGAATTCGAGACTCAAAGTGAGATTCTGGGGTCTCAAAACCCGCACTAATTGCACTAACTGCAGGGCTGGCCCCAACTCCAGAAGCAAAAATGGCACGGTCGCGGTAATAGTCCGTGTTGTAGTGCCGCGGCCTATCGAAAGTGCCACTGCGTTCGTGGTGTCCATACGGATTGTGCTCGTATGCTCGATCCCGACTGTCCGAACTGCTGTGAGAGGGACAGAAAGAGATGGGAAAGGAAAGAAAAGATTCAAAATTGCTAGCAATTTACAAAATTCCTGCAAAACATCCTCAGTGATGATTGGGTCAAACTTCAACCAAGAGCCAATCATAATGTTCATAACTACCCAAATCAATTTCAAAAAACACACACACACACACACACACACACACACACACACACACACACACACACACACAGAGCATGTTTTGTGCGTGCATATCCTGCACAATTGCACAAAGGCCTGACCTGATCATGCAAGTCATCACTCGGAAGAAACTCATGAAAAATAATCCTTCAGTCTGAACTAACTACTTTACTTGATAGTATACAATAATGACAAATATGTTTCTTCAGTCATAAAGTTGAGACCAAGTGCACAGACACTCTAGCCCTATTGGATGATCAGCTGAGATGTTCAGCATCTGAAATTTGCCTTTTTATATTTCACACCAAGTCCGTTAACCTAACATAGCTAACACGTAACAGAATAGTACCGCCTCTGGATTAACATGGTGCGTGAAAATACTTCCACAGTAGCATCTTGTTGGTTGGAGACGCTCAGACAGGATGCATTTTCTAACTCTAAAGAGCCAGCTAAGGGGCATGGACTAAAGTCTGAAGGCAGAGACGTACAGTCGAAGTGATTCGGATGTTAGTATAGACCGCATTCAGCTCGAAACATTATGTATATGTTTTTAATTTATTATGACACTAAAATGTTAAAACATTTAAAAACATTTTCTTTCAAGACACGCAGATTGGATGAGAAGTTATGCCTTAGCTGCATAAGTTTCTCCATCGGAAGATTCTCAAAAGAAACAAGCTTTTATGAAAATCTTCTTTTGTAAATAACTGCGACTCACTAAACCAACAAAACCAACATTTAACAGCCAAGAATAATGATGGCAAGTACACTACAATCTTACTGAGAGACTGCTTACAAATCTCATCTTCATTAGACAGGTCATGTGTGCAGTCTGAACTTGTTTGTTTGGAACTCGTGTACTAGTGTCTAAAGGTACTTTATACCACAAATATCTATCAGATTATTTACTTCAAATTAATTTATAATAAGAAAGGTACTTGAATTGGTGTAGAAATCAATAACATCCTTAAAAAAATTTTTAAAAACGAAAAGGTACCCTTAACTGCAATTTTATATTCAAGTTGGGGCACTGTGTAAAAATCAGAATGGAATTAGTTTTTTTTTTTGAAAACTATATGCTCATTTTAAATTTGATGCCAGCAACACATTTCAAACTAGATAGAACTTGATGCCAACAGCGTCGATGGGGATGCCTCCGCCCGGTAGACTACACGCCTTATTAAATTGTGATTAGGGGATGGACATTTGACCTCACAGTAATCTTCACCTGGTGAAATTACTTGTATTAGCCTTGGAGATATTGTGTTCACAAGGTCTTTGGACAGACATTTGACCTCACAGTGACCTTGACCTTAGACCTTTTGATCTCAAAATCTAATCAGTTCATGTTTGTCCCCAAATGCACAAATGATGAAAGGTTGGTGAAATTCCTTTCATTAGCCTTTGAGATATTGCGTTCACAAGGTTTCGGGACAGACGCACGGACAACCCGAAAACATAACACCTCCTGCGCCTTACAGTGGCGGAGGCATAAAAAAAAAAAAAAAGCCACAGCTTGTCATGTTACGGAGAAACTGCAAAAGAAAGCGTTCCTAAACCTGGGATTTGCAGCTGCACAACTATCAAAGCTCCTCCCACTTAAAATAAATAAATAGAAAAACACCTTACTCCACCCCTTCTGACCCATCAGAATGCAGAACTGAACATCAAGAATGTAAACCTATATGTTTCAAGTGACCACGTTTGCATACACTATAAACTACCCCAGCTACGCAGTTTACCCCAGATAGTGCGAACGCTGGCCACGCTGACGTAAACATCGTACTGCATTAATTACGCTGAGGGAATTTAGTGTGCGAGTGCGCGCCAACACGCTCAGTGTTACAGATTAAACTCTGTTATGATCCATAATATTCCCATAATAACCCTCCGCTCACACCAAGAGCGATGATTCAAAGTGATCAGAAGTGCAGAAGCGTCCAATCCTCGAGAACAGATCTGCAGATAGAGGAGGCGACACAGCAGTTAGCGGAGTGTAGCTTTATGCAAATCAGAAGGAGGGACAGGAAACAGGGGAGGGTCTCCCCCTACCCTCAGCTCCTAGAAACGCGCGTCTCCCCCTACCCTCAGCTCCTAGAAACGCGCGTCTCCCCCTACCCTCGGCTCCTAGAAATGTGTCTCCCCCTACTCTCAGCTCCTAAAAATGTGTCCCTGGCTTGAAAAACATGTCCCTACTCTCAGCTCCTAAAAACGTGTCCCCGGCTCAAAAAATTTGTCCCTACTCTCAGCTCCTGAAGTGGTTCTTTCTTTGTCATGTTTGATTTACCCAAAATAAAATCATTCTGGTGGGAATTTTTTTGTCTCTTCAATAGAAGAGTCAGTGGTCAGGTTTTGAGCAAACACTTTGGTCCACCATGACAAAGCCAGTGATTATTACTCTCAAACTATTTCCATGGAGGGTTTATCATTTACTTTTTAGAGGGTGGTTTTGTATACGTACTGAATCTAGCATTAGTGGTCGTGTGTGTGTGTGTGTGTGTGTGTGTGGACATCGCACTAACCAGGTACTACCATGGAAACCATCTTAACAAGTGAAAACATCTTGAATCTAGTTGGATTTATCTGGTAATTTCTATTATTTAAGTACAATTAACCAGAGACCCATTTCTAGATGTTTCAAACTTGACTTTTTCTTGTTCTATTGGCAGATTTAGCCAAATTGTCCACCAATAGAATAAAACTACTTTCAGCTTTAATTAATCTTTCAATAATATTATATTCCACTTGTTGTAATCTTGGACGAGGACATGCTCGATAAATGTGACTGTATTCCAGATGTTTTCACTTGCCAATACGTCATTTTCGCTAAAAATTGTGAAATTCCAGATACCTACAGATGAACATGTGAAAAATTTCGTTGCCCCCTTTTGTATAAAACATGCGCAACAGTTCCAGAGCATTCCGGTTCCTAGTTGAGCGCTCTTTCAGCAAGGCCTCGCATAGTGCACGGGTTGCACAGGAACTGAGTCTTCATGTTCCTACTTATTAACATTATTAATTATTACAAAGCAAAAGCAAGCTCCAAAACAAGGCAACAACCAAAAAACGCATCTTGGTAGCACTAGCTGGTTTGCCAACATCGGAACATCAGATTTACGTATCAATTAGCTGGAGAGTGCTGGCAAATAAACCAGTCCTGGCTTTATGGCTCATTTTAATGTCGGACCAGGTTCGTTTTTGTTTTGCAAAACTGTAACAAAAGAATAAACATGCAATTAAATTCTTAGATTCCGTAACGGGCATGTTTTTGTTAGCAACCTGGCATTAGTGGTGTAGTGGTTAGCGCTATCGCCTCACAGCAAGAAGGTCCGGGTTCGAGCCCCATGGCCGGCGAGGGCCTTTC